>JAXQQM020084700.1:0-22176 GCA_034641835.2 Pinus albicaulis
GGAAAACTCAAATCAAATAAACATGGGTGATTAATATAGAAGATGAGGAAACATCCATTGAAGAAGATGTTGAAGAGGATTTTAATGAAGGAACCCCTGAAATTGACCCTGCTCAACAAGAAATTTATGACTATGTGGAAACTTTGGAAAGGAGAGCTTCAGAAAGCAGAGAGATAACCCCTAGTCCTCCACTGTCTGAAATAGATGTATTAAGAAGGGATATGTATGAGTTGGAAATACTTAATAGACACATCAAAAATGAGAATGAAATTCTCAAGGATCAAGTCAAGCTCAAAATTGATATGAACTCAACCTTATCCCTACATATAGACAAAGTGGAAAATACCAATGAAAAGTTGAAGAAGAGGAGCAAAAAGCCCAAATGGGAACTCACAACTAGTTCAAACTTGTTGGAAAACCCCGGAGAAGATCTTTGGCTGGTTGAGAAGGAAAGTTAGATGAAATATACGAGTTCATAGGATAATTTCCATGAGGACATGCAAAGAGACAGCTGTGGGGGTATGTTGAGCCTCAAAATTGTGCTTTCTTTCATCTTACTTTACCTCATTTTCCTTTGTCCATTGCTATCCTAGACCCAATTGATCAATGAATTTAGTTAAAATTACTTTTAGAATGATTTACATGACTGACTTGCTAAGTTTGTGATTTTTTCCATTGTAAAGCATTTTGACCGGAACTAGCTGCAGAATGCAGACATTCCATAGCTAACCGGCGATTCTACAGCTGTCTTCACGTTTGGGTATGTTCCAGGTGGCCTCTCAAGAAAAACCGCAAATGGGCATATTCCACGTCATGTCTACATGGTTCGTTGCTCACCATGAAGGAAGAAACGAATTCTGGGTATGGTTTTGATACGTGGGAACACATTTAAGAAGACAGACTTCTAATAGGACTGTCTTAGTCCAGATGTCTTTTTCCTTTTTACGTAGCCACTCCAAGAGTCCTAATGTAATTTCGATAAGGAAAGACAATGTTCCTGAAATTGTTGCAAGTCTTGTTATTTACATTTGTTATATAAACACTTGGGAAACCGAGAGCTAGGCTAGATTTTGTTCTAGATTTTTGCTTAGATTTTGTGCTACATTTCTGAAGACGCAGAGTGCTCTGTTCAAGTTATTTCACTTTTAATGAAGCAGACAGTGTTGTTTTGAAAGCGTTGATTTGATTTGGACTTAGATTCCGTCAGGTGGTAGAGGGCCCCTGCCTCTTGCACGGATTTATTTGCGTAATTTAGATAAGTATTCTAGCTGCCTTTACGTTTTTGAAGTTGAATTCGTAGTTGTTTTCATTAGCTCGTAGTTATATATTCTAAAAACTCTTCAAAAATATTTAAAAAGATTATAATGATGAATGAAGTAGCTATAATGTTAGTTTAAATTGCAATCTCTGTTTTTATTCACCATCTTGATTATCACCACCATGAGCATCTTCTAGAACAAACTCTTGAAAATATTTATCTTTATCTTAGCATGATTGTGATCTGTTTGGTTGTGTGTTTCACTAAGTACCATAGTTGTTCTTGTAGCTTGTTACGTATCATAATGATAGGTAGAGTAACTGATGATACTTAGTTATTCATTGCTTTTCGATCTTTGTCATTTACATTTTTCAATTACCATCCAGGATTGTTCTAAAAACAAGACACCAAAGAGAACTCTTCAAATACCAATCATGATGGACAGAACAGGCTGTTGTAGATATTGTGATAACTTAGTTGGATGTTGTGTATGCTAAATTTAATTACTTGCTCTTAACAGTTGTTTTGCTTTAAGTTTGATAATGACTTTTAGTTTAACACTGTTTTAGGCTAGTGACATTTTAGGTTTGGTTGTAGTTCAACTCATTGCATTTGCACTCCATATTCAATTGTCATTCACTGCATACTAGATTACTTCAGTTGTTAAATTTAACAAAACAACCTT
The DNA here is from genome assembly GCA_034641835.2 of Pinus albicaulis. Taxonomy (NCBI): domain Eukaryota; kingdom Viridiplantae; phylum Streptophyta; class Pinopsida; order Pinales; family Pinaceae; genus Pinus; species Pinus albicaulis. The sequence goes on from JAXQQM020084700.1 coordinate 1,944, forward strand.
CATTATTCACAAATCTCTTCTTGTTCTAAAATCCATAATTGATTCATAACCATATAAACAGAAGACCATATCATTTTAAGGCCTGAAGTACTTCTGCAACTTCCTTATCATCTTACAAACAAACATTTTCCTCAATAGACTATTTCAAAAATCTATAACCTTTGAGTGAAGTGTAGTGCTATAAAACTGAGTTGCAAAATAGAGTTAGGAATTAGATTTAGAGTAGAAGATCTTATGATGGTATCAATGTTTTACTCCAAACATACTTCAACAAATCTCTAATCAAGGATAAAATGTTGCATCATTATAAGTTAGTTGTTTAAACTGTTTAGTTAGGAAGATTTGCATACTTAGTGACCATGTTTCAAGCTCTCTCTCAAATGCCTTTGATGAAAGAATTTGAAAAGTTTAGTTTGTGTTTTGAATCATTTGCTTAAAAGTCATTATCAAGCTTTGCTTTTGCTTATTCATAAGTTTAGATTTAATTCTGTTTTTAGTATTGCATTTGCATTTACCATTTGACATCAACCAATTAGGTTTCACCCTGTTTTTAATCATTAGCTTCCTTCCATTAGCTTTCTAGTCATTTTCCTTGTGAACATAAAACCACCAAAAGATCAAAAACATCAGAAATCATCACAAAAGACCAAAAACATCATAAAATACTACACACAACACATTAAGAAACAAACACCTAGGTACATATAGTACACTTCACTTCAGCAGTTTACCAACCCTGGTTGACAATTAAATGAGCTCAATTTAGGAGACTAGATTGAGACCAAACAATGGTATATTTGGATGACATTACTATGTTTTCAAAAGATGATGTAGAGCATTTTGAACACTTGCGCAGAACTTTCAAGAAATACAAAAGGTATGACCTTTCCCTCAACCCACAGAAGTCTTTTTTTGCACTGGAAGAGGGCAAGCTATTGGGACATATTGTGACCAAATATGGTGTAAAGATAGACCCTAAGAGAGTAGAAGTTATAAATGGCATTTCCCTTCCCAGAAATAAAAAGGAAGTTCAGGTGTTCCTAGGCTGAATTAAATTTTTGAGGAGGTTCATCCCTAACTATGCTAAAATAGTTAGACATATAACTAACATGCTGAAGAAGAATAATGAGGTAAAGTGGTCACAAGAATCACGAGAGGCTTTTTCCAGGATTAAAAATGCATTTTTTGAAGCCCCTGTGCTAGCTGGGCCAAATATGCCAAACCTTTTATGATATTTTCCTTTGCATCACCTCATACAGTGGCAGGAGTTCTATTGCAGAAGAATTAAGAAGGGTTGAGCTGCCTATTGCCTTTTTTAGTCAGGTGCTCCATGATGCTGAGATGAAATATAACATATTAGAAAAGTAGGCATATGCTCTAGTAAAGTCTCTTAAAGCATTTCATATGTATATCTTGTAGTCCCATATCACGACGTTCATGCCTACAGCAGCAATTAAAGATATTCTTATCTAGGGAAATAGCGAAGGAAAAAGAGGAAAATGGATTGCCAAAATACAAGACTATGAGCTAGACATCCGCCCTACCAAACTAATCAAGGGACAAGGGTTAGCCAAAATCTTGTCCGAATCAAACTGTCAGGCTCTAGGTATAAATCTGTCCATGATAGAAAACAAAGAGTCTGATAAGAAAGAAGAGTCACAGGGAGTAGAGATAGCTTCCTAGAAGACACATATGAAGTACCTCATCAGCCTGTGGTACAAAGAGATAGTGGAATATCTTCTAACACTCAGTTGCCTGCCCAGCTGTGACAAAGCCAAATACATAACACTGAGGTTGAGATCACAGAAGTACATTGTTGCAAATGGTTAGCTGTACTAGCAAGACCCCTCAGGCATCCTGCTCCTGTGTCTCACAAAAGAAGAGGTAGAGAGTATAATGGCTGAGTTTCATGAAGGAATCTATGGGGGTCATTACAATTGGAGGGCCACTGCCCACAAAATCCTGAAATTTGGTGTCTACTGGCCTAAACTCTTTGGGGATTTGTTTTCCCGAGTTAGAGCTTGTGAAAAATGCCAAATATTTGCTGAAATACATAAGCTAGCCCCTCTTCCCATGATCCCTGTTCATGTGGATGAACCATTTCAACAATGGGGAATTGAATTTATCGGTGAAATTCATCCTCCGTCAAGTGGTCAGCATAAGTGGATACTAACTACCACATATTATTTCATAAAGTGGGTGGAAGCTATACCCACCAAGAATGCAACAGATACTGTGGTAATAAAATTCATGGAAGAAAATATCATATCCAGATTTGGCTGCCCTGCTAAGATAGTGACCGACAATGCACATGCCTTTAAATCTGCAAAGTTTGCCAGTTTCTGCCAACAGTATAACATCGCATTAGGTCACTCTATGGCCTACTACCCACAAGGAAATGGCCTGGAAGAGTCCTCAAATAAAACCCTGGTAAGAGCGCTGAAGAAGGCTATCAATGAAATCAGAAAAATTGGGATTCCCAGCTGAAATTCGCTCCGTGGGCCAACAGGATTACCAGAAAGAGAGCAACCAGGAAGTCCCCATATGAATTAGTGTATGGGAGGGCAGCGGTATTTCCTGTATAGTTATCTTTACCAGTAGCTCGATTCATGCAAGAAAGCCAAGAAGAACCCGATGATGTGACCAGGAGAATCAACCAACTGGTTGAGTTAGAAGAAACACGGAACCAGGTAGGTCAAAGGCTAATTGAATATTAGGAGAAAATGAAGGATCTTTTCGATCAACATGCCAAGGACAGGAAGTTGCAGATTGGGGATTTAGTGCTCATATGGTACATTCGAAGAGCTGAGAAAGGGAAACACGACAAATTCGACCCCCTCTGGTTCGGCCCCTTTAAAATTGTGGAATAAGGGGGAAAAAATACTTTCAGGTTAGAAAATTTACAGGGAGATTTGCTTGATACCCCTGTAAATGGTCAGTTCCTCAAGCCTTACTTCCAGTTCTGATTCGAGCCGAGAGAGCCTGATGTATCATATTGTATATTAGTTTTTGTTTCATCTTTGTTTGAATAATGTATGTGTTGTGATGAATCGTGAAGAGGAAAATTACAAGGGCTAAGGAATGGTGTCCATAGAAGATAAATAGGTGGTCTACGAAGTTCTCGACATGCTCAAGTATGAACGTGCTGTCCCCAGGTGGAGCCAATGTTGAAAGGAGGTTTTGTAAATTGTATCATCCAAGAATTGTTCATTTATGTAATGTATTGGAGGTTTCCCCCTCGAATTGGCTTATTTATAAGGCGTTGATATCTCTTTTCTTCTATTTTTGGAGCTGGTTACACAACATTTGGTATCAGAGCTTTGGATTCTAGGGTTTCGCTACTCCAAACAGGTCATCGTGGCATTTTCGCTATAATATTTTTTCTACGAAGTTTCAGAAGCTGAAATTTTTAGGGTGCGAAGCCGAAATCCTGAGGAAGATTGCCTAAAATTTTCAGAGCTTGGTTCACAATATTTGTGGAGATAGCATCTGTGGAAGTTAGGTATTTGTTCAGGCTCCTAAACAGGTCATCGTGGAATTTGTACTGTAAATTTTTTTCTACGAAGGTTCAAACTCTAAAATTCGTATGGTCCAAAGCTAAAATCCTGAGGAAATGTTTCAAAAAATTTCAGAGATTGGTTCACAACATTTTTGGGGATATGATCTGTGGAAGGTATTGCTTTTTCAGGCTCCTGAATTTCATCTCAAAGAGGTGATCGTGGGAAAATTTTAATGAATCTCTCTCTGGGCATCGGATTTGACTGCCGCAAAAAGTGGTTGCAATTACATGGAATTTAGTTTCTTGGATATCAATTTTAGAGACAAACGACGAAAAAGTGACATGTGGCAAGTCGTACAAGTTTGCTCTACTGAACCAGTCCAGAATTAGGTCATTGTGGGAGATTGGACACAGCTTTGTCTTGGAGAATCCAAATTAGGTCAGACCTTTGGCATTCGAAATATAATTCATAGGGCTATGTTGATACTGAAATTCAAATATTGAAGTGCTACAATCATAGAGATTATCCAATTTCAATATCGAGCTCCTCAAAAGCAAGAAAAAGGTGTGTATATATTTTTTTTTTCTTTCCAAATTGCATAAGTCTTCTTTGAAGAATCAATTTGAATTGATTCCAAGGGCATATTGTAGAATATATAGTAGTATTGGGTTCTAAAATATGCCCCGTAAAAATAATTCAACACCCATTAAGCCTTCAGAAGGCTCTACTATGACTCATGAAGATGAATAATTGCGACATGATCTATCAAAATTACAAGAGCAAGTGCAACAAATTTCACTCTCGCAAAGAGCAACAAAAAATGATATGGAAGTTTTGAAGAAAGGTGTGAAAGTGATGATGGATGGTTTGAAGAAAGGCATGGAAGCTAAGATGGATGGCGTGGAAGCTAAGATGGATGGCATGGAAGCTGGCATGGAAGCTAAGATGGATGACATGAAAGACAACATGGAAAACATGAAGTATGATCTCAAAGCAGACATCGAAGGTTTGACAAAGTTGATACAAGAAATTTTTTCTAATGGTAAAAAGATAGTAGAAGAACCTCATGATGAGAACAAAATAAATGTTAATCATGATTTCATAAACTCTAATGTTGGCCGGAAGAACCACCATATTCCAAAAATGGATATGAGGAAGTTTGATGGAAAGGATCCTGTAACATGGATACTACAGATGGAGCAATATTTTGATCTCCATAACGTGCAAAACACAAAAAAGGTACGCATTGCAACTTTACATTTAGAACAAAATACATTTGTATGGTATCGATGGCTTTTCTCCCGTAAAAAAATTGTCACTTGGTCAATTTTTATGGAAGAAATGATAGCACATTATGAGAATACAAAGAGCAACACCTTCTTTAGCCAATTGATAAATCTCAAACAAAAGGGTTTACTGGGGCAGCACATTGAGGACTTCCAAAAATTGAATATAAGGGTAACTGATATTCCAGAGGAACACAGGATCGATCTCTTCATAGGCACTTTGAAGGATAACATCCAACATGAAGTTCGTGTTTTGGAACTGGATTCATTGGAGAAGGAAAAATAATGGCGACAAGGAAGCCTACCACTCAATTCTATAAAGAAGGAAGTGTTGCTACACCTATATTTCCACAATCTACAAGGTTGAAACCACAAAAATTGGAAGAAAAAAGAGCAAAAGGGCTTTGATATAGTTATGATAGAAAATACACTAAAGGTCATAAGTGTGCTGAGAAGAAATTATTTTACATAGATTGTGAAGAGGAAGATGAAAATGAACAAGAAGAGGATATACACCAAGAACTAGCCCTAGAAGAGGAAGAAATTAATCCGACCATATCGTGTAATACACTGGCAGGAATTACCACTCCTCAAACTCTCAAGATAGAAGGTCAAATCAAGAAGAGAAAGGTAATAGTGTTGATCAATTCAGGTAGCACCCATAATTTTATTCATTGTAAGGTAGCCAAGGAATTGAATTATTGAATTGTTTCCTATACCCACCACCAGAATGTCAAGTGATGGTTGCAAATGGAGGAGCTATAAATTGCTCTGAAAAATGCCATAATAGCAAGCTAACCATGGTGGAATGTGTATTGAATAGTCCAATGCTTTCCATTCCTATGGGAGGTGCTGATGTTGTACTAGGAGTACAATGGTTACAATCTTTGGGAATGGTAGCTTTTAAATTTCAAGAAATTTTCTTGAATTTTTTTGAGAAGGAAAGGAAGTCGAATTAGGGGGTATTGCAGGGAAGCTGGGAAAGATAATAAGCTCTAATGTCATGAAAAATATTCTAAATAAAGAACAACGAGGCGTAGTTTCACAATTGTGCTCACTAGAAGTTCCAACATCAAAATCATCTATTTCTATAGATCTCCAACAAGTCTTAGACAATCATTCCAAGGTGTTTGAAACTCCCAAAGGACTCCCAACTATTCATGATCATGATCATGCTATTCATTTGATTCTTGGAAGTGTTCCTCCAAACATTAGGCTTTATATATATCCTTATGTCCAAAAGAGCGAAATTGAACGTATGATTGCAGAAATCTGGATTACTGAGAAATGTTAGAGGTGGGTATAATTCATCCTGCTCAAAGTTCTTTCTCCGCTCCTGTAGTATTGGTACCACAGAAGGTTGGATCATAGTGAATGTGTCTGGATTTATAGGGATCTCAGTAAGCTCACCATTAAAGACATTCCCATTCATGATGATGAATTATTGGATGAATTACATGGAGAAATTTATTTTACGAAGTTGGATCTTAAGTTAGGGATATCATCAAATTAAGAATGAAGGCGAAGATGTTCCAAAACAACATTTCGAACTCATGAGGGGATGTTATGAATTTTTGGTCATGCCTTTTGGCCCCTTGCAATGCACCTTCTACATTTCAAGGGTTGATGAATTCCATTTCAAACCTTCCTTAGAAAATTTGTGCTTTCGCATTTTTTGATGATATACTAATCTATAAGCGAGTCTTGGAAGGATCATGTTGAACATGTTGACGGGGTGCTCAAACTATTGCAGGAGAAATAATTATATGCAAAAACATCCAAATGTTTCTTTGGAGTACAAGAGGTGGAATATCTGCGTCGTATTGTATCTCACGAGGGTGTTAAGGTAGACCCTAACAAAATTAAAGCCATTAAGGAATGTGTTAGCCACCCATAAAAATCTGTCATATCAGATGGTGGCTAAATAATGTTGGATAGCCTTCAAGAAACAATTTCATTACTAAAATTGCTGATACTTGAAGACTTTTGATAATATCTTATCCTTGGGTAATATTCACTACTGTTTCCCTTCAGAACTCAGAATCCTGCTGATTTCCAAAGTCAAATAATGCTGCAAACATCCCTTTCCCCTTCCTTCTCCTCAAAACTAACCTCCTCTTCTATCCCTCCTTTCCCCATGAAAATCCCTCATTTCCATGTTTTTGCTATTTCCCCTCATCAAAATCCATTTTATAAGGTTAAAAACCCACTTTTTAACCTTGCCAAAACCTTCATTTCCTTCAAAAAATCCTTCAAAAACCATTAAAAATGCATATTTTTATGTATGGGACTTAAGCCCCCTTGGGCTTAAGTTTTTGGCCCTTTCCATCCATGCGCTCGGGCGCCAAGACCAGGCGCCAAGACACTTGGGCGCTTATCCATTTTAAAATTATATTTCCCCACCGGAACATATAAAACCTTTAATCTTTACAAAACCCTTCGTTTTATTATTTTTATTAAAAACCTACCCATGCAATTGTGGAGTGATCTCCACCGTCGATCTGCCCCGCAGATCGGACGGTGCGGAGCACGCCATTCCTGTGGACGCCGCCCCAACCGTGCGCTGTTTCTCCAAAACCGCATGGTTTCCATTGCACTGCCTTTGGGCGGAGGGTGGTTTTTCCCCGATGGCCAGCGATTCCATACGATGGTCGATGCGTGTCCCTTGTACAATTTGAAAACTGTCGTGCAACCGTCGTCCATCGCGTGTTATGGTTCATACCAGGATGCCCAGCGAAATCAATCTCCGCCATCCGATCTGGGTCCACTCATCCAACGGCTATCACTCTTCGAAAGTGTCTGATGTATAATCAAAGTGCCCGCTTGATAAACTAGCCTTCGTACCTCAGGAGATAAATCTTCGCCGTCGATCTGATCTGCAGTTCGACGGTCCATATTTCATCGCTCGATTCCGTTGCCCTGTCAACGATTCCCCTCGGCTGACTTTCGATCGCCCGATCCCGACCGTCGATCTCTGCGCGATCGACAACTCAGATTCATCCTTCTCCTCTGACCGCCCCTTTCAATCTCGACCGTCGATCTCTGCAGATCGACGGCTCGGATTTGATCTTCCGTTCACTCACTCCACGATCACTCTCGATAAATCTGGACCGTTGGATGGTGCCATCCAATGGCCACGCTTCCTCCACGTATTCCAATGCAGTAAAACCAATAAAAGCAGGATTTCATAACGTTTTGTTTGTATTTTGCAGGTTTTCGAAGGTTTTCACTATAAACGAAGAAAATTCGAAAGAAGAGGGTGACGACTCTCTTGCTTTCGATTTACCAAAGGAAATTGATCACCAGGTTTAAAAATTTCATATTTATCAATGTTTCATGAACCATTGATGCATTACAAACCCAGTGCAACCCTGTACAACAACAAGAAAACATGGATTAAGTATAGAAAAAGAGTATCAGTGCCAAAGACCAGGAAATTATCAGAGCAGAGGATTAATGGACTGTTTACGAGGATTATGGCCCAAAATGATCATTATAAACCTAATCCTCGGGTTAAAGCAGAATTCAAAACAAATCCAAAGGGTTTCATCGATAGGAAACCCTCCACTACCATAAATGGAGGAAAATTGATTCCTCCCAGCAATTAAAGCACCACCTGTGCCTCAAAGTATTCAATCAAGAGCTGAATTTATTGATCAGGATCAGATTTTTGCCTCGACACAGCCGAAGAAGTTACTTCTCCCAGAAAATTCAATGCAAATAATATCTGTAGAGTTAATTCATCACCACAAAATGCCTCAAAGGTCAACAAAACTCCTACCGAGCTTGAAATCATTATGAAAATCATTTAATACAGATGATATGTATGTAGATCTCCTCATTGAACCCCTCAAAGTCCAATGAGCCATTTAATTCTGTATTGATTGTAAATGAGATCTTTTATCATATCTCACCTCCTCATCCTTCTATATATACTTTAGAAGAATATGAGTGAGTGTTGGTTGTTGTTTGATTACAATTTGTAACTTTGAAACTCTCTGAAATAAATATACAAGTCTGTTGAAGTTGAAAAGAAAATTGAAGTCTCAGATGTCTTGGTAATGTTGTTGCATATTTGTTCCTGAGAAGGCTCTATCATTGGATCCATGAGCTTGGTTGTTGGTGAAGTATTATGAATTTGTTCTATGTTTTTCCCCTGTTTTCATTATGTTTCATAAATTCTTACTATAGTAGGTTGAAAGTTTTAGACTAAGAAATGACTCTTGGAAGCACCTTAGATCTGTTCTTCCTTCACTGTTTTATGTTTTCTTTTGCTGAAGTATTTTAGAGGCTTTAAACTTTCTCTTTAGTCTTCATGCTTGTTTATTTCTATAATAGCTCAAATAGTTGGTTTCAGCATGGTTTATGGTTTTCCCTGCTTGTCTGCCATCACTTGAAAGATGTTATTTAAGTCTCCCTTTAAAGTACCATTGTTTTAAGTTAATCAGAGAGGTCGGTTTTGATCTTTCCCTTTGCCATTGCTTGAACAGTTGTTTTGAAGGTATTTATAGTTGTAAACATAGATGTTATTTAGGTGTTCCCTCTTCTATGACTGCAATTATCAGTGAATATTTTATGTTTTCTAAGTCCTTTAAAATAAAATCTTTGAGGAAATAGGGAGTTCCCCGAATCTTAGATTTCATTTTAAAATTTTTCTTGAAGCCATTATTTGCTTAAAGAATATTTGTAGAATTTATGGTTAGCCCTGTCTATCAAATATTTCTTTATTGTTAAGTTATGTTTTCAAGTTTCCCTTTGTTGAGAATTAAACTTTTCTTTCCAAATAATTAATGTTCACTTCATTCCAAAAAAAAAGGACCCTGTGGCCAAGTTAGATTTTCCCTTTGATATCCCATATCTCTTGAAGAGTTTTTCATGACCTTATTTAGACTCCATTGCCCAATGAACCAGATATTTCCTCTTTCTATCTATCTTTCTTAGACCTTTCATGTTCTGCTGTATCAACTCAATCCAACCAAACAAACATCTGCACTTTATAACTAGTCTAAAATCCATACTCAAAGCACACAATATAAACCTTTGCGAACAAATACTTGACAGATCCCTCTCTAAGAATAGGAGGACTAGATCATAGAACTCTAAATATTGGTTCTAATGTTGCCTTGTTTTTTATTTTCCAAACTATCAAAACACGGGACACCAACATAATGGCGATCACGGTGGGACCTCTGAGTCAGTAACAATCCAAATACCCCTTAGGACTTCAGAAATCCCTTATTTTCAAGAATATCCAGTGATTATTAGCCACCTCATCGCCACCAACATAATGGCAATCACGGTGGGACCTACTGAGAATTAGAGGTTTCAAAACCTTTCTTTAAACTTTTTAGGTCCAGTATAACATAAGTAACTTTCTTCAAGCACTACCCAACAAATGGTAATCATGATAGGACTAAATTGAATAAGTGAAAAACTAAGAAACCCTTAGGATTCCTTTTAACCCTTATCAAACGTTGAAGGAACCAGTTACCAAGCCATAAGAGCAACTCTATTTGTTTGAACATCCTAGCTAAGTGAAAAATCAGACTTAGAACACTCTCTTAACCTATAAAACCAAAATAACTCAGAAAAACCCAAAAAACATTTCAAGTTTGGCTTCATAATAAACATGGTAGTGGACCATAAAACCTTTACCTCCTCAGGAGCTAAAAACTTCCACTTTGTAGTAAAACACTCATTCTTATATATCACTTACCTTTTGTTGTGTTTTACCTTAATACTCTTAGACAGAGTCTGGAAAGGGCCAGGTAGCCTCCGGATCTCATCCTCTTTTTGAGGTGAAATATCTGGTGAATGCCCTCCCAGTCAATCTCTGGTTAGATTTTGTTGTGTTTCAGAATATCCTTGCACAAGGATATTTCACAAACACTATGGTGGATAGTGTACCTCTTAGAAAACATTCTAAACTTCCCACCTGGCAACTCCACAATCCTGAACAGACCTTAAGACTCCACTAGGAAGAACCCTTATCATTATAATATCATTCAAATTCAGTTAGAGGACTGTAGGATTAAAATTTGTGTAAACAGATCAGTTAACCTCTCAAATATTGTCATACTTGGTTAAAATTTTCTTGTTATTTGGGTCTAAAAACGCAGCATAGTGGCTCCTAGAAAGATACACACTAGAGCCCATCCTAACCCTAATCCACCTAAGATAGTTGATAACCCAGAAAGAATCCTTAGGAAGTCTCCTAAGATAGAATCTTCGACTATCTTCAGATCACCCCCAAGAGCCAAGTCAATCCCTGAAAATATTTCAGCTCTACAACAATGACAAGCTAACTTAGTTAATCCCTTTAGGACTAGGTCATTTGGTGATTTAGATCAGCTAGATTCTGACCCTTCACTTTCATCTCCCAAGACGAGTGAACATCTTGGTAGTAGAGAAACAACACCTCCTTATTTACACTTCTTCATAACTTAGGTGTCTCTCATCCAAGATCAGCTCAACAATATACTGCTGTTCCATCCACTTCTGTCCATCCTTCATCCACTGTTCAAACCAATCCACTTCAGCCCACACCTCCTCTTGTCAATCCACCCCTTGTAAACCCACCCCCACCACATATCATGGAAACACGGTATGCTCCCTTAGTCCTTCCTGTACCGTTAGTCAACCTTCCACAGGACTATCAATCCAAAATTCCATTATATGATGCTAGCAATGTTGTAATTGCATCAAAACATGTGGATAAGATGCATGACTACTTTGACAGAAATGAGATCGATGATGATTCTGTCAAGCTTAGATTATTTGCTCAAAGCTTAGGGGGAGAAGTAAGAAAATGGTTTAAAGGTTTAGCCCCCCGTAGTATTAATGATCTCCAAGCCTTCCATCAAACGTTCCTAAACAAATGGGAAGTAAAGAAGAATCCTCTCCAAGTCCTTGCTGATTACAATAACCTCCGTAGAAACCCTAGGGAAAGTGTACAATCCTATTGTACTAGATTTAACTGTGTATATAATGCACTTTCCCCAGAACTAAAACCTCCACAAGGCTCATCCTTAAACAAGTTTCCTGAAGGATTTGACTCTGACATGACTTATTCACTAAGAGAAAGAGATTTTGCAACTCTCGAAGATATGCAAAGGGGTGCTCTTTCTGTAGAAGTCAACTTAATAGAAAAAAGAGCGAGAATGAAAACTGAAAAAAGAGTATCTTTCAGAGAGGAATCCCCTCCTTCTACTTCAAGCTCAAAAATGGAGAGGATGATGGAAGAAATGAAGAAAGAGATGATCATAATTAAGAAATCACAAGCAAATCAAAACCAGACTGCACTTCAAAACAATCAAAACAAAAATAGAAATCAGAATTATAGAAGAGATAACAACCCAGATAAGCAAAAAGAAAGTGACCAACAAATTAGACCTCCCTTTCAACAGAATTATGTAGATCAATATGAGGAAGACAGGGAGTTGGAAAGGTTGGAAGAATCACATGTAAACTTAGTTGGATCAGACAGTGGGGATGATTTTTTCCTCACTGAGGAGGAACAAGTTTTCTTCTCGGATGATAAAAATAAAAACACCTATGAAGATTATGATGACTATAGATTAGGTTTTTAAAATGCAATCATGGAGGTACACAAACAGTATGATCTTAGGAGCAAGGGAAGTATAGAGAATTCAAAAGATAAGAATACTAGCACTGATGTCAAGAAAAACACAGAAAAACAGCCCAAAAGGATAGCAGAAAAAACCAACATTTCGGCTAAAAAACCAGATTTGAACAAAGACAAGGGAGTCCGGCCAAATGTTGAACAGAGTACCCCTAGCACTTCAACTAGTGGTCCTAATAAAACTATTCCTATCGCTAGTCCAAACAAGGTTCAGCAAATCAAAGCTGCTGAAAAGAATTCAATTGAAAAAATAGATGTAAATATTAACTAGTCAATTATTCCTTTCAGCCTTGAGGGAGAGATTGCTAAGATAAATATTACCATCCCCCTAGCTGAACTAGTAACCCAAGAAGTGTAAAAAAACCAATTTTTGAAAGCTTTTAATTTAGGAAGTGATATTGACACCTTAAACTTGACAGATGACAAACCTGAGCTGTTGTTTCGCCCAGAGGTTGAAGGAAAATACCAAGAAGGACCAGTCCCTCCCTTCTATGTTAGTTTGAACATACATGACAAAATTTTACACAATGCCTTGTTAGATTCTGGAGCTTCACGCAATCTAATGCCCAAGGTAGTAATGGAAAGCTTAGGCTTAGAAATTACTAAACTGTACAAAGATTTGTATTCTTTTGACTCAAGCAGAGTCAAATGTTTGGGTTTAATCAAAGATTTATGTGTTAACCTAGCTCAGATCCCTGCCAAGAATCTAGTAATGGATATAGTTGTAGCTGACATTCCCCCTAAGTATGGCATGCTCTTATCAAGATCATGGGGAGCCAAACTTCAGGGAAGCCTTCAAATGGACATGTCTTATGCCACCATCCCTGTTTTTAACCAAAATAGAAGACTATACAAAGAATCCCACATGAAGTACATGGTGAGTAACATGGACAAACCAAACAACACTCCAATATATTCTATTCAATCAAGTTTAGAATCCTTTATCTTGTGTAACGAAGATGAAATTACTCAACAAGGTAAATAAAACATGGACCCAATCAGTTCACCAGAACAATCCAATCTTACCTCGAATCAACTTCAAAACATTGACAATCAACAGCAACAAGAAAATGAAAATGAGTCAAATATACTTTGGACAATAAATTTTGATGGATCCTGTAATAAAACCAGTGCAGGGGCAGGTGTCTGGATTCAAAAAACAAATCAGAGTTTTTCATACAAGTTAGACCTCCCATGTACTAACAATATTGCTGAGTATGAAGCACTTCTCCTAGGCTTACAAATTCTTAAAAAATTAGAAGCCCAAAAGATATCTATTTTAGGGGATTCTAAACTTATCATCAAACAAATCAAAGGAGAATACTCAGTCAAGAATCCAAGGCTTAGGGAATATCGAAATGCTACCCTTGACTTATTAAAAACTTTCAAAAAATATGAACTCATTTTCATCCCTAGAGCACTGAATCATCTAGCAAATGAGCTTGCCTTCATTGCCAACAATTGCCAAGTACCTGAGATAAATGAACAACTCAGTATAAAGCTGAAACATAGACCTGTTGTGCCTGATAACGAATATCACTGGCAGGTGTTTGAATCCGACAAACACATAGATGATTTCTTGAAATCAGAAAATGATTTCAGCATACCAACACCAGGAACTAACCATAAAGAAAACTATTTATATATTAAAAAAATCCCAGAGGCGGAAAGAACATATCCTGCTGACATAAATCATTGTGAGAATCCTTTTGAAGCAGAAATAATGAACAATGAAGACCAAGAAGACTTGGAATTCTCACAATGCAAAAATGATAAAATCCCAAGAGGTCTCACACCTTTAGAACACCTGTTTGATCTAAACGATGTAGCTAAAGAACCAAAAATGGACCCTGTGGAAACAGATGTAGAAGAGCGTAACATAGGTAGTCTTGCAGAACCTAAGATGATCAAGCTATCCAGCACCCTCCCAGATCACATAAAATTTCAATACATAGAGCTTTTCAAAGAATTTAAAGATGTGTTTGCTTGGGAATACAAAGACTTAAAATCATATGATACCAGCATCATCCAGCATAAAATCCCTTGAAGTAAAATCAAAATCCTTTCAAGAAAAAACTAAGGAGAATAAATCCCCTTTTATTACCTTTAGTTAAGGCATAAATTGAGAAAATGTATAATGCTGGGATCATAGTACCCATTAGATTTTCAGAATGGGTATCAAACTTAGTTTCCGTTAGAAAGAAAACAGGGGAAATCAGGCTCTGTATTGACTTCAGAAATTTAAACAGAGGCTCTTTAAAGGACAACTACCCCTTACCCAAGATGGACCATATACTTCAAAGGGTAGTTGTTCAAGAAGAATATCCCTATTAGATGGGTTCTCAGGTTACAATCAGGTGTTAGTGTTCCCAAGTGATCAAATCAAAACTGATTTTACCACACCTTGGGGCACCTTTATGTATGTCAATATGCCCTTCAGATTCATGAATGTAGGGGCCACCTTCCAAAGTGCCATGGAAATAGCCTTCTCTGAATACATTGGCTATTTTATAATTATTTACCTTGATGACATAACCATTTTCTCAAAAACTGATGAACGACATTTGATTCACCTAAGAAAGGTTTTTGAGAAGTGTAGAAAATTTGGCTTATCACTGAATCCCAAGAAGGCCCTCTTTGGTCTCCAAGAAGGGAAACTTCTTGGTCATATAATTTCAGAATATGGAATCAAAATAGACCTTGCAAGGATAGATGGCATATTGCAAATTAGCCATCCTAGAAGCCTCAAATAATTGCAATCTTTCATTGGAAATATTAATTTTTTGAGAAGGTTTATTCCCAACCTTGCTGAGCTATTAAAAAACATTAAAAACATGCTTAAGAAAAAAGTGGGTGTAAAATGGTCTTTACCATCTAAACAATCATTCGAACTGGTCAAACAAGCTCTTACCCAAACACCAGTCCTGATTAGTCCTGATTTTACTAAAGACTTTTACATTTTTTCTTTTGCATCGGAGCATACAATAGCTGTAGTTTTGCTTCAAAAGAATGATCCGGGGCAAGAACAACCAATATCTTTCTTTATTAGGGCCTTAAGAGACGCTCCTCTCAAATATAGTATCATGGAGAAGCAAGCCTTAGCATTAGTGAAAGCATTAAAAGACTTTAGGGTCTACATCTTACACTCTCACATAATTGCTTTTGTTCCACATACTGTTGTCAAGGACATTCTAAGTCAAGACCCTGATGGTAAAAGGGGAAAATGGATTGCAACTATTCTTGAATATGACCTAGAAATCAAGCCCACCAAACTATTAAAAGGGCAAGGATTAGCAAAACTTATGGCTGAATCTAACTTCCAAGCATTAGACATGAATATGGTAGATGTGTTGGAAGAAGCAGAAGAAGCTGATGCTCCTTTTATTAAAGAAACATTTCTGAATTCTCCTTGGTATGTTGACATTATTTATGTGCTTTTATATCTAAATGCCCCTCCTTCTTTGTCTAAAACTAAAGCTAGATTTTTGAAACAGAAAGCTCTAAGTTTTTGCATTATAGATGGGGTGTTATATTGGAAAAATGTTGTTGGAATTTTGATTAAATGTTTACTAGAAGATGATGCAGGAAAGATCATGCACGAGCTACATGATGGTGAATGTGGAGGACACCTCTACTGGAAGGCCACAACAAACAAAATTCTCAGATCAGGTTACTATTGGCCTACCCTTTTCCCAGACACTCAGAAGCTGGTCATATCTTGCCATAAGTGTCAAATCTTTGATGGCAAGAGAAAACTCCTTCCCTTACCCTTACATCCTATCAGAGTTGAGGCACCTTTCCAACAATGGGGGCTGGACTTCATTGGGGAGATTCATCCATCCTCCTCAGCTCAACATAAGTGGATCCTCATAGCCACTGAATTCTTCACCAAATGGATAGAAGTTATACCTACCAGGAATGCTAATGACTCCGTCATTATCAAGTTTCTTGAAACCCATATCCTATCCAGATTTGGTTGTCCCAGAAAAATCATAACAGACAATGCTATTACTTTCAAATCTAATAATATGGTTGATTTCTGTCACAAATACCATATAGCCTTGGGCCATTCCACTGCTTACTATCCCCAAGGAAATGGATTAGCTGAATCCTCCAACAAGAGTCTCATCAATATCATTAAAACGTTGTTGGAACGGAATAAAAAATCATGGCACAGTAAGCTGGTTCATGCCTTATGGGCTGATAGATTAACTACAAAGAAATCAATAAATATGTCCCTCTATCAGTTAGTTTATGGCATGGATGCAGTTTTTCCTACTTCATTAGGAGTTCCAGTCATGAAGCTCCTTCAAGAAGTGCAGGTTGAAGAAAATGATATGTAGAGGAGGATCAACCAAACAATCCATTTACAACAGACCAGGGAAGAAGTTTATGAAAGAACACAGTTGTTCCAAGAAAAAATGAAGAAACTATTTGATAAGAGGACCAAGGCAAACAATTTCCAGGTTGGAAGTGTTGTTCTCAAATGGGAGTCAAGAAGAGAAGAGAAGGGGAAGCATGGCAAGTTTGAGAACTTGTGGAAAGGGCCATATATTATTCATGCTGAGAGGGGTCATAATACATTTTTCTTGAAAGAATTGAATGGAGAAGACCTATATGGAGGTCCTGTCAATGGCAGGATGCTCAAGCATTACTTCTGCCAAGAATCTTAAGTTTCAAAACATTTTTGTTTTACCATTGTAGATATCATAGTCTAACCATTTCATTCAAAAGTTATAAAAAATCAAAAATACAACAACAAATAAAAGAGGGAAGAAATGAAAACAACAAAGGCAAAGCCCCATGCCAAAAAGGAGAAACAAATATGAAAGTGTGCAAGCTTAAATGCCACTCCTAAAAAACACACTTCTAGTTAGTCAAAAAGTTTAATCTTGACTAATTAGTTTTAAATTTTCTGCTGATAGGATAGTAAATTCGATTTGCCAAACTGTTTAATCTTGGCTTACCAGTAGATAGTTTAGGTTAGAAATTGAAGGTTAAAACAAACTCAAAATCTGAACCAAAGTTTCTAAAAGAAGATGACTCAAATCTATGGTAAAATTCTGAGTCAAAGAAATGTAAAGATCTGGTTCTAATCAGCTTAAAACCTGAACCAGAAGAAAATAAAAAACAGCTCAAAACAAAGCAAAAACAGAGCTATGAAGAAAGGAGAAGGCCATGATGAGAAACTTTCAGATCCTAAGCCTTCCCTTTTTGATTTTTGATTTTCTGCAAATAATAATCTATGTGCAGTTTTTTTTTATGCCGTAGATCACAGCAAGTCAAACAGCTTAATCTTGACTTGGCTGTTTTTAAATTTCTGTTGTAGAATTTAGAGAATGAAAGTCTGTTGGACAGCTTAATCCCAACAGACAGTAGATTAGGTAGAGAAATATCTGAGCTCAACTATTTAATCTGAGTTCAGGGAGAAATAAGGAATAGAATTAGATTATTTTTTATCCTTTCAAAAGAATAAAATGTTGTAAGAGAGTTTTCCAATCCAAGTGCACTCAGATGAAGAAAAAATGTTAGATCAGTAGGATTGGGTAGGTAGAAAGTTTGTTGATAAAAGTTCCATTTTTTTCAATGATTGATAACTTGTTTCCAGAGCAAAAGAAGATCATTCAAGCAGAATAGAACAGCCCAATGGATGAGGCAATTGATCAGCCTCCCAGAGAATACAAGTCTGCAGTTCTTGATGCCTTCAAAAAAAGGCACCATCCCCAAGTGGAGCCACTATTAGCCACCCATAAAAATCTGTCATATCAGATGGTGGCTAAATGATGTTGGATAGCCTTCAAGAAACAATTTCATTACTAAAATTGCTAATACTTGAAGACTTTTGATAATATCCTATCCCTGGGTAATATTCACTGCTATTTCCCTTCAGAACTCAGAATCCTGCTGATTTCCAAAGCCAAAATACTGCTGCAAACCCCTTTTCCCCCTTCCTTCTTCTCAAAACTAACCTCCTCTTCTATCCCTCCATTCCCCACGAAAATCCCTCATTTCCACATTTCTGCTATTTCCCCTCATCAAAATCCATTTTATAAGGTTAAAAACGCACTTTTTAACCTTGCCGAAACCTTCATTTCCTTCAAAAAATCCTTCAAAAACCATTAAAAATGCATATTTTTATGTATGGGACTTAAGCCCCCTCGGGCTTAAGTTTTTGGCACTTTCCGTCCATGTGCTCGGGTGCCAAGACCAGGCGCCAAGACACTTGGGTGCTTATCCATTTTAAAATTATATTTCCCCACCGGAACATATAAAACCTTTAATCTTTACAAAACCTTTCGTTTTATTATTTTTATTAAAAACCTGCCCATGCAATTGTGGAGTGATCTCCACCATCGATCTGCCCCGCAGATCGGACGGTGCAGAACACGCCATTCCTGTGGACGCCCCCCCAACCGTGCGCTGTTTCTCCAAAACCACATGGTTTCCATTGCACCGCCTTTGGGCGGAGGGTGGTTTTTCCCTGATGGCCAGCGATTCCATACGATGGTAAATACGTGTCCCTTGTACAATTTGAAAACTGCCGTGCAACCATCGTCCATCGCGTGTTATGGTTCATACCAGGATGCCCAGTGAAATCAATCTCCGCCATCCGATCTGGGTCCACTCATCCAATGGCTATCGCTCTTTGAAAGTGTCTGATGTATAATCAAAGTGCCCGCTCGATAAACCAGCCTTCGTAGCTCAGGAGATCAATCTCCACCGTCGATATGATCTGCAGTTCAACGGTCCATATTTCATCGCCCAATTCTGTTTCCCTGTCAACGATTCCCCTCGGCTGACTTTCCATCGCCCGAAACCGACCGTCGATCTCTGCGCGATCGACAACTCAAATTTATCCTTCTCCTCTGACTGCCCCTTTCAATCTCAACCGTCGATCTCTGCAGATCGACGGCTCGGATTTGATCTTCCATTCACTCACTCTACAATCACTCTCGATAAATCTGGACCATTGGATGATGCCATCCAACGGCCACGCTTCCTCCACGCATTCCAATGCAGTAAAACCAATAAAAGCAGGATTTCATAACGTTTTGTTTGTATTTTGCAGGTTTTCGAAGGTTTTCACTATAAAAGAAGAAAATTCGAAAGAAGAGGGTGACGACTTTTCGTCGAGCTCAAGCAAAGAAATCGACAAATCGTGTTTAAAAATTTCTTACATTTATCAATGTTTCATGAACTATTGATGCATTACAAAACCCAAAGCAGCTCAAGCAGAAGAAAAGAAAGCATGGATGAAGCACAAAAAAGAGCACGTAAGTATGACCAGAACACGGGAGCAGGATTAATAATACGGCTGAGATTATGGCCCAAATGACGGCTATAAATCTTCAACTCGTTGGCGTGACCAAAATGAAATCTGGTGAGCATTCATAGAAAACCCTCCACCACCACAATGGAGGCGTAATTGATTCCTCCAACACAAAGCGCCACTGGGCTCGTTATTCAATCAGGAGCTGAATTTATTGATCAGGATCAGATTTTTGCCTCGACACAGCCAAAGAAGTCACTTCTGCCAGGGCCTTCAATGCAAAGAATATCTGTAGAGTTACTTCGGACTACCTGTGCCTCAAAGGTCAACAAATACTCCTACCCAGCTTAAAACATAAGTGTGAATCAATTAATACGGTGAACACCTCTTCTGTTTCTTCATTGAGCATCCCAAGGGCCAATGGGCCATTTAAATCCTGTATTAATTGTAATTGAGATCTTTTTCAGATCTCACCTCCTCGTCTTTCTATATATACCACAACAGAGATAAGTGAAGTGTTGGTTGGTTGTTGGTT
>JAXQQM020086363.1:0-29780 GCA_034641835.2 Pinus albicaulis
ATGTTGATCAATATTGACTCATAAGTCATTGATTTATTAAAGGTTGATAGGCTATGGGTGGAACATTATATCAAAAAGTGAAATATTTGAAGAGATGGTCGAAGCGAAACAAGGTAAAGGAAGTCACATACATAAAAGCCAAAGGCGGAGTTAATATGAAAAGGCTGAAGTATAGAGCAAAAGGGGAATAGTAATTTTAAACGGCGCAAGGTTTCTTTTTGGTGCCACTTTCCATTACAAATCGCACCCATCACAGATCTGCCCCATCACAAAAGTACAAAGCGCAGTTTTCTAATTGGTGCCACTTTCCGCCATCGCACTTTCCGCCTTTGCGATCCACACTTTCCGTATCGGGTCCCACCTTGTACATTCATTCCCGCACCCCTCATGCGCATTTCCATTGCATTTCATGTGTTTCCTTTGCATTTCCACCAAAGTCTGAAGGTTTCACATTTTACATTAAAATTTCAATGTTTCATATGTATTCCGTCATGTGCATAAGTTATTCCATGGACCATTCTCCACCGTCAATTCCCACCACTAGACCACGATCGAACGGCTTGCGATGCATTTCCCCACCAAACCCTATCATACACCGTACCATTGCCTTTTTCACCATTTTTACGCGGAAAACACTGTTACGCTATATTTTCTACCACCGCCTTACTTTTTACCCCGGTCCATCATGCAGTGTTGTCATTCCTCATTATCCCCCACCACTTCCACCTCCCCGTGCATGGTTTTCTTAACAAGTTTGCGGATTTTGCAGGGTTTTAGCGATGGAAAAATTATCATAATATACAGCCTGGACTGCAGTAACAGAGCACATCGAAGGGCTACTCTACAGAAGCTGCAATTATGAAGAAAAGTCCCGGGAGCTGTCTCGACATGGCATCCATGAAAGAAATAGGGTTCAAAATCCACCAAACCCTTCAGAATCATTCAAGGAGCAGATTTTTGCAGATGAAGACATTAGTGACGAAGCAAAGAGTATCAGTCGAAGACCTATGAATTCAATGTCTGGCACAAAATATTTTAAATTCAAATTCAAAATTTGAAAACAGAGAGTACAATGCACAAGAGAATTATGCCCTCCAGGTTTAATTCTAATAGGATTTCTTTTCAGAAAAGGACAGATTATTTAAAGCTTTCATTTTCATGCTATGTCCCTAAGAAGGGTTTCTACTCGATGCTTTTACTTCATAGAGCAGCAGGCAAAAATGCGCTCAGTTTGCCACCCGGATCGCCAGCTCGTCAGCGAACATCCCACCATCAGCATCAGCAATGGCCTCAACCCTTCCACACCTATGAAATCATGTCAAATCATGATTCGGCCTCAGCGGCCCATTTACTTTTTATCGAATTAGTTACTTTTAAGTTTCGAGTGGGCTGTTTAATCCACTCCAGCATTTTACTGTTACCAGACTTTTGTTTAATTTGCTGTTTTAAAAACGGCCAAGGGCCTGACTATCCATGATGAGAGGCCTTATTCCTCATCATAAGTTGTGTTGTTCTGATAAGGACCTTTAATAGATTTTGGTCATGCGGAGAAGATATTTTCTCAAAAATATCTTCTCGCTGAGATAGGAAGAGGTCTATATAAGGAAGATCGAATGAGAAAAACAAGTTCCAGATTTCCAGAAGAAAATGGCAGTGTAAAAGTTTTTGTATGCTTGTCGTGGAATTATCAATGCAAATACATAGAGCCCGTGGGGTTTCAGCGAAGATAAGTTCAAGTTATGTATGAGGATTCCAGTCTTAATGCTATATAGTTCGTGACTCTTTCTTTGTGATATTGTATCATTGTTCTCTCCACTGTTTTCAATTTCATTTTATCGTGTCTTGGAATGCGAGTAACTTGCCACCTTGGGTATGAATTTATCATTGTCTGATACTCATGATTTACTGGTCTATGTTGCTTTAAATATGGCTCATACACGATATGTCGTTCCACTTAACACATCATTCATGTTTCCTCTGTATTAAACATCGTGGAATGTTACTCTCACTGAACTGATTGATATGTATGGATTCTTAGTTCCTAAGCCCATATTATGTTGAAATATGTTTTCTGAGCCCCATTTCATTGGTAGTTAGTACTCCCCTTTCACTTTCTGCACCCCAAATATTTTTCTGTTTAAAATACCTATATGTCTTTGAGAAACTGGCCCTCTCTGATGAAAGCTGTCTCTAAGTTGTCTGAAGTATATATGTATTGAAGATTCCCTTCTTGTCTTTACAGTGTCTTTATAACTTGCTAAATCCGAAGGTAGTTTGGTCCCATCCATATGATGATTCTTTGCACAAGTTGAAAAGGTAGAGAGTCCTAAGCTGATAATAAGCCTGAAATATACTTTATACTCCCTACTGTTTAAGATGTCCTAGGCACTGGTCTTTGGAAACTCAAGGCTGTCTCTAGGAGCTACAACATCTTTCTGGCACCGTTGCCGGGGACGAAGTCGAAATAAATTAAAATCCCTGGGCCTCGAAAAACCTATTCACTCTTCAGTTAGGTGAGCATGAAGAGTTGAGAGTTGTACATTGCTCACCTTGGCGACTCGACATTTTTGTTGTAAGTTAATTTGTTTGCAGTCTTGGCTCCTCGTAAGTCACACCTGAGGTCAGATACATCTCAGCCAAAGACACCTTCTGTGTCTGACCCAGAAAGGATCCTACATAGAAGGGGCTGGAGGGAAAGGCAGTCAATTCATACCGAGATTCCTGAATTCTCCCTAGAAAACTTTCCATATCTTCCGTCCTCTTCCTCTCAAATCACCCAAATACAAGGCCCTGACTCCATCATAAGAGATACTGGTTACTATTCAGAGAGCCCACCTCGGGGAGGTGTCCATATCAAAGACGAAGCCAATTCTAGCAATACTTCGCATTACTCTTTCCACCCTACCCCTGAAGTTGAGGAGATTAAGGAAGTTATTGAAGTATCTGCTATTCACAGCCCGACATTCTCGTCAACCCCTCAAGCCGTTGTTCACTACATCCCCATCATTATCCATACTTCACTTCCACCTTCTTCTCCTCCTCTTACAACTCAGATTCTTACATTACCTCCACCTCCTCCTCCAATGGCTAATGTCCCTGGTTTCCTGCAAAAAATATATGCTCCTTTGGAGCTACCTGCAGTACTAAATGACTTGCCACAAGACTATTTGAAGATTCTGCCCAGATTCAATGGTGAGAATGAGATTGAAGCCCAGAAAAATATCCAAGTCTTTTGCTCTTTCGCAGAGAATTTCAATGTGGAACATCTGGATGTGGTCCTAAGGATGTTCATGAAATCCTTAGATGGGGAAGCTAGAAAATGGTTCAAGACACTTGGAGCTCATTCTATCAACACATGGGAGGGAATGGAGGATGCTTTCATCAAAAAATGGGGAGAAAAGAAAGATCATGGTAATGTTCTTACCGAATTCAACACTCTGAAAAAGAAACATAATGAAGGGGTGTCAGAGTTTATCAGAAGATTTAAAAAATTGTACCTGAGTCTCACTTCGATATGAAACACTCTGGACCACCGTACCCAAGGTCATTTTTGTGGCAGCATTTGATTCTGAATTCGGTTTCTCATTGAGAGAGAGAAAGCCAGCCACTCTGGAGGATGCACAGACGGACGCACTGGAGATAGAAGAAAATTTTGTCTCTACTGGAAAATCCAAAGGGAAACAGGACCAGGATGTTAGAAGGAGGGGAAGAGCGGAAGTATCCACCTCAAGCCAAGACAGAGATTCAACAAATGACAAGATTGAAGAAATGAACAAGATGATCAAGAATCTCTCAAGTAAGCTGATCAAGCTTGAGATGGAGGCCAATAATTCACCCTCAAAGAATTTCCAGAATGCTCCAAACAGAGGTTTTAACCCTCAATACAGAAAGCCTCCCTTGCAGATACTGCAAAGGGGGCAGAAGGAGTAGCAAGATCAGATACTGCATCCTTTATACTTGGAAGGGCAAGTAGAAGGTTCTACCGAAGACATTGCTTGTGAGCAAGAAGAGACCTGTCTTGTTTTCTCAGACCATGATGACATTGAATGTCCTGTTCACGAAAGTGGCGAGGAGGAAGTACAAACTCACTCAGAAGTCAAAACTGACAAAAGCACTGAGGATCCGGAGATTTACAACTACTGCCAGCAGTTTTTCGACTTCATGCAGGCTCAGTTTAACAGGAAATATGACCTCAGGTCCTCCAGAAAGAGAACCCGCACTCAAGATGAAGAGGAGGACACACCCCAGAAGTCAGCACTTGCACAGAAGGAGGTCAACACTCAAAAACCCCCAGAAAAAGGTAAGAGGCCCCTCAACCAAACCCTGCAATCTGATGCTCTAATGCCTTCATCCTCACAAGTAACTGCACCCCCTAAGGTCGAGCCCATCGTAAAAGAAGTTAAGCCTCCCCTCCAAGGCAAATATTCAAAAGAAAAAGAGGTGTCAATAGATAAGCCGTCATTTGTCTTTAATTTACAAAAAGAACTTGAAAAAGTGAAAATCCCAGTTCCTTTGACTCAGTTGTTAAAACAGCCAGCATATTAGTCCCAAGTCACATCCTTCATGCTTCCCCCAAAAGTAATACACATCCCTGACAGTCTCAACTTACAAGAAGAAATACCTATGGTAGTGTTTGGTCCACATGTCGAAGAATTAGACCCCTCTACACCTCCCTTTTACATGTCTTTGGTGATCCATGACCTATTACTCCACAATTGTATGTTAGACTCTGGAGCCTCCCACAATCTAATGCCTCTATCTATCATGGAACAATTAGGACTCCAGATCACTCGTCCATATCAGGACTTGTACTCATTTGACTCCAAAAGAGTTAAGTGCTTGGGCATGATTAAGGACCTGGTGGTCAACCTAGCCCAAATCCCAGCTAAAAGTGTAGTAATGGACGTCGTGGTGGCTGACATTCCAGCCCGTTTTGGTATGCTACTATCAAGGTCCTGGGGAACAAAAATTGGCGGGTCAATTAAACTAGATCTAACATATGCCACCATCCCAATTTTTTGCAGGCAGGAGAGGAGATTATATAGGGAGACCAGATTTGTAAAAACGGTTACCAAAGCTGACTGTTCAGAAAATTCACCGGTCTACAGTAAGGATAGATATTTTTCGTGCTTGATGTTAGAAGAAGATTACAGTTATTCCCAAGAACCTTCCTTATGTCAAATAAGGACTCAAAAATCCCCAGAAGGTCTTGAAACAGGGGTATGGACTCTACATATCGATGGGGCAAATTCGAAAGAAGGTAATGGTGCTGGAGTTTTATTGATTTCCCCTACAGGAAAATGGGTCCCACTGTCCTTCAAATTAGAGTATGAAACCACCAATAACGTGGCTGAGTATGAAGCACTTTTGCTGGGGCTACAGGCAGCTAGGAATATGAATATACAAACCCTGAAGATCTTGGGTGATTCAGAATTAGTGGTCCGACAGATCAGAAATCAATGTCAAGCTAAACATCCTCATTTAAGAGCTTATAGGAATGAAGTATGGGACATGGTGGAGAACTTTTTCTCAGATTTTAATATTCAGTTCATGCCCCAGGAGTAGAACAAGATGGCAGATTCACTTGCAGTAGCTGCTAGCACCTTCCGGCCACCCCAAAATCCCCTCCTGAGGTATGAGATAGAAGTAAGGTACCGACCTTCGATTCCAGACAATGTCAAACACTGGCAAGTGTTTGAGGATGATGAACAAATGAAAAAGTTTCTAGAGACAGTTGGGGAGTTCTCTAATATGGAAATCGACTATTGTGAGGGGGATGATGTTGAGAACCAATCAAAAAACAAGTGGGAAGGAAAAATGGCCGGGAGCAAAGTGTTACAGCTGAAGGGAAATGTCATCCCTAGAGGCCTGGTGCCCCTATAAAGGCTGTTTGACAAAAATTATGTCCCCAGGCAGCCCAAAAAAACGACAAACAAAAACCAGGGAGAAGACCTAAATCTGGGTACTGAGGCTGAACCCAAAATTGTGAAATTATCCAGAAAGGTCCCGGACGACTATAAGGAGAAGTACCTAAAATTATTTCAGTCTTATAGGGATGTATTTGCATGGTCCTATCAAGACCTGAAGACGTTTGATATCAGCATTTTGCAGCATGAAATTCCCCTGAAGTCAGATGCAAGGCCTCACAAGTAGAAGCTCAGACAAATAAACCCTCTACTACTCCCCTCCATTGAGAAAGAAATCAAGAAGCTGTTAAAGGCTAAAATAATTGTGCCATTGAAGTACTCTGAATGGGTGGCAAATCTAGTCCCTATCCAAAAGAAAAATGGAGAAATAAGGTTGTGCGTGGATTTCAGAAATTTGAATAGAGCCTCCCTGAAAGACAATTACCCATTACCAAAGATGGACCACATTCTGCAGAAAGTGGTGGGGGCCTCTAGGATGTCTATGATGGATGGTTTTTCGGGTTATAACCAGGTGGCTGTACTCCCAGAAGACCAGAAGAAGACTGCTTTCACCACGCCCTGGGGTACATTCATGTACGCTAGGATGCCTTTTGGGATGATTAACGCAGGAGCCACATTTCAGAGGGCTATGGACATAGCTTTCGTTGGGGAACAAGATAAATTTCTGGTGGTCTATCTAGATGATATTACAGTATTTTCGAAAGATGACGCCGAGCAAATTCAAAATTTACAGAGAAATTTTGAGAAATGCAGAAGGTATGGTCTTTCCCTAAATCCTCATAAATATTTGTTTGCATTAGAAGAGGGTAAGCTCCTAGGACACATTGTAACTAAGGATGGGGTCAAGATTGATCCTAAAAGAGTGGAGGTTATAAATGACATCTCCCTCCCCAGGAATAAGAAAGAAGTCCAGGTGTTCTTAGGGCGTATCAATTTTCTGAGAATATTTATCCCTAACTATGCTGAGATAGTTAGGCATATAATAGATATGTTAAAAAAGAATAATGAGGTGAAATGGTCACCAGAATCGAGGCAGGCCTTTTCCAAGATAAAGAATGCATTTTCTGAGGCTCCTGTGCTGGCAAGGCCAGATTTCACTGAACCATTTATGATTTTCTCTTTCGCATCACCTCATACGGTAGCTGGAGTTCTCCTACAGAAAAACGAGGATGTGTATGAACAACCCATTGATTTCTTTAGTCAGGTGCTTCATGACGCAAAATTGAAATACAATATATTGGAGAAGCAGGCCTATGCCCTAGTAAAGTCCCTCAAGGCATTTCGCATGTATATTCTGCAGTCTCACATTACTGCATTTGTACCCACCGCAACGGTTAAAGATATCCTCGTTCAGGTTGGTAGTGAAGGAAAAAGGGGTAGGTGTATTGAAAAGATACAGGAATATGATCTGGACATCAGACCCACTAAGTTGATTAAAGGGCAGGGGCTAGCAAGAATTTTATCAGAGTCAAATCATCAAGATTTGGGCATCAATTTATCTATGATTGAAAATGAAGATTCTGAGGAACAGACAGGGCAGCAAGAAGTGGAAATGGCCACTCAGAAAATACTGATGAAGTATCTTACTAGTCCTTGGTACAAAGAAATAGTTGAGTATCTCCTAACACTCAGTTGTCCACCCAGCTGTGATAAATCAAAATACAGAGCATTGAGGCTGAAATCACAAAAGTATACAGTTGCCAATGGTCAGCTATATTAGAAATATCTTTCAGGCATACTGTTATTATGCCTCACAGAAGGCGAAGTGGAGAACATAATGACCGAATTTCATGAGGGAATCTGTGGAGGACATTACAGCTGGAGGAGCACAGCTCAAAAAATTCTGAAGGCTGGTTTCTACTGGCCTAAATTGTTTGGAGACATCTGTGCTTGGGTTAGAGCATGTGACAAATGTCAGAAATTTGCTGAAAAACAAGAGTTAGCGGCTCTGCCCCTGATTCCTATACACGTCGATGAACCTTCCAAACAGTGGGGAATTGACTTCATAGGCGAGATTCACCCGCCCTCAAGTGGATAGCAAAAATGGATCCTGACTGCCACGGATTATTTCATGAAATGGGTGGAAGCCATACCTGCGTGAAATGCTACATACACAGTGATAATCAAATTCATGGAAGAGAACATTATATCCAGGTTTGGATGCCCTGCTAGAATAGTCACTGACAATGTACAAGCCTTCAAATCTACAAAATTTGTGAATTTCTGTCAGCAATATAATATCTCTCTGGGTCACTCTACAGCTTACTACCCACAGGGAAATGGTTTGGTGGAATCATCAAATAAAACGCTGGTGAGAGCTCTAAAGAAGACAATAAATGAAAACCAGAGGAATTGGGATTCCCAATTGAAGTTCGCTCTATGGGAAAATATAATTACCAGTAAAAGAGCAACCGGGAAATCTCCATATGAACTGGTATATGGACGAGCAGCTATGTTTCCTATACAATTAGCCCTACCGGTGGCTCGGTTAATGCAAGAGAGTCAAGAAGAACCTGATAACATGACTAGAAGAATTAACCAGCTGGTGGAACTCGAAGAAACGCGTAGTCAGGTAAATCAGAGGTTAGAGGCATATCAGGAGAAAATGAAAGAGCTATTCGATCAACATGCCAAAGACAGAAAGTTATAGGCAGGAGATCTAGTACTCAGATGGGATGTACATAGGGTCGATAAAGGGAAGCACGGGAAATTTGACCCCCTTTGGTTCGGTCCCTTCAAGATTGCTGAGCAGGGGGCAATAACACCTTCAAGCTGGAGAATTTACAGGAAGATCTGCTCGACGCCCCTGTAAATGGTCAATTCTTAAAACCCTACTTTCAGCTCTGAGTCGGGCCGAGAGGGCCTGATTGTATCATATTGTATATTAAGTAGCTGCTTTCATTTTTTGAATTGAATAATGCGTTGTTGATTGATGAATAATGGAGAGAAGAGGTAAAAGTTGAAGAAGATGAGAAGTGGCGTTCACAGAAGACATACAGGTGGCCTGCGTGGTTCTCGACACATTCAAGGATAAACGTGTCGTCCCTAGGTGGAGCCAATGTTGATCAATATTGACTCATAAGTCATTGATTTATTAAAGGTTGATAGGCTATGGGTGGAACATTATATCAAAAAGTGAAATATTTGAAGAGATGGTCGAAGCGAAACAAGTTAAAGGAAGTCACATACATAAAATCCAAAGGTGGAGTTAATACGAAAAGGCTGAAGTATAGAGCAAAAGGGGAATAGTAATTTTAAAAGGCGCAAGGTTTCTTTTTGGTGCCACTTTCCATCGCAAATCGCACCCATCGCAAACCGCACCTATCGCAGATCCGCCCCATCGCAAAAGCGCAAAGCATAGTTTTCTGATTGGTGCCAATTTTCGCCATCGCACTTTCCGCCTTTGCGATCCGCTCTTTCTGTATCGGGTCCCACCTCGTACGTTCATTCCCGCACCCCTCATGCACATTTCCATTGCATTTCATGTGTTTCCTTTGCATTTCCACCAAATTCTGAAGGTTTCACATTTTACATTAAAATTTCAATGTTTCATAAGTATTCCGTCATGTGCATAAGTTATTCCATGGACCATTCTCCACCGTCGATCCCCACCACTAGACCACGATAGAACGGCCCGCGATGCATTTCCCCACCAAACCCTATCATACACCGTACCATTTCCTTTTTCACCATTTTTACGCAGAAAACACTGTTACGCTGTATTTTCTACCATCGCCTTACTTTTTACCCCGGTCCATCATGCAGTGCTGTCATTCCTCATTATCCCCCACCACTTCCACCTCCTCGTGCACGGTTTTCTTAACAAGTTTGCAGATTTTGCAGGGTTTTAGCGATGGAAAAATTATCATAATATACAGCCTGGACTGCAGTAGCAGAGCACATCGAAGGGCTACTCTACAGAAGCTGCAATTATGAAGAAAAGTCCCGGGAGCTGTCTCGACATGGCATCCATGAAATAAATAGGGTTCAAAATCCACCAAACCCTTCAGAATCATTCAAGGAGCAGATTTTTGCAGATGAAGACATTAGTGACGAAGCAAAGAGTATCAGTGGAAGACCTATGAATTCAATGTCTGGCATGAAAGATTTTAAATTCAAATTCAAAATTTGAAAACAGAGAGTACAATGCACAAGGGAACTATGCCCTCTAGGTTTAATTCTAATAGGATTTCTTTTCAGAAAAGGACAGATTATTTAAAGCTTTCATTTTCATGCTATGTCCCTGAGAAGGGTTTCTACCCGATGCTTTTACTTCATAGAGCAGCCGGCAAAAATGCGCTCAGTTTGCCACCTGAATCGCCAGCTCGTCAGCGAACATCCCACCATCAGCATCAGCAACGGCCTCAACCCTTCCACACCTATGAAATCATGTCAAATCATGATTTGGCCTCAGCGGCCCATTTACTTTTTACTGAATTAGTTACTTTTAAGTTTCGAGTGGGCTGTTTACTCCACTCCAGCATTTTACTGTTACCAGACTTTTGTTTAATTTGTTGTTTTAAAAACGGCCAAGGGCTTGAATATCCATGATGAGAGGCCTTATTCCTCATCATAAGTTTTGTTGTTCTGATAAGGACCTTTAACAGATTTTGGTCATGCAAAGAAGATATTTTCTCAAAAATATCTTCTCGCCGAGATAGGAAGAGGTCTATATAAGGAAGATTGAATGAGAAAAACGGGTTCCAGATTTCCGGAAGAAAATGGCAGTGTAAAAGTTTTTGTATGCTTGTCGTGGAATTATCAATGCAAATACACAGAGCCCGTGGGGTTTCAGCGAAGAGAAGTTCAAGTTATGTATGAGGATTCCAGTCTTAATGCTATATAGTTCGTGACTCTTTCTTTGTGATATTGTATCATTGTTCTCTCCACTGTTTTCAATTTCCTTGTATCGTGTCTTGGAATGCGAGTAACTTGCCACCTTGGGTATGAATTTATCGCTGTCTGATACTCATGCTTTACTGGTCTATGTTGCTTTAAATATGGCTCATACACGATATGTCATTCCGCTTAACACATCATTCATGTTTCCTCTGTATTAAACATCGTGGAATGTTACTCTCACTGAACTGATTGATATGTATGGATTCTTAGTTCCTAAGCCCATATTATGTTGAAATATGTTTTCTGAGCACCATTTCATTGGTAGTTAGTACTCCCCTTTCACTTTCTGCGCCCCAAATATTTTCCTGTTTAAAATACCTATATGTCTTTGAGAAACTGGCCCTCTCTGATGAAAGCTGTCTCTAAGTTGTCTGAAGTATATATGTATTGAAGATTCCCTTCTTGTCTTTACAGTGTCTTTATAACTTGCTAAATCTGAAGGTAGTTTGGTCCCATCCATATGATGATGCTTTGCACAAGTTGAAAAGGTAGAGAGTCTTAAGCTGATAATAAGCCTGAAATATACTTTATACTCCCTACTATTTAAGATGTCCTAGGAACTGGTCTTTGGCAACTCAAGACTGTCTCTAGGAGCTACAACATAGCATATGCACATGTGCCTAAGAAGATAATAGGAAAATTAGGTGGTCAAACTGAAAAATTCATATTTAATAGTTATAATGAGCAGTCAAAATCTTAAAAATTGTATAACCCCCTCATACCAAGAAGATAATAATTAGCAGATATGTTTTCTGTTCAAATAACGAAGTGTCATGGAATGGGACACAGTCAGACAAACCAACTGCATGGCACAAGTACCATTGATGGAAAAGGATGATGTAGTATAAAAGGAGAAGTAATAATCAATAAACAGACACCAAACAGAAGTCACACCATCAAGGACTCCAAGATTTTTAGAGCAAAGATGGATCTTTAAGAAGATCAACAAAACCATAATTCTCCCGAATGTACCCAATCATGTAATGAATCAAGCAATGGTAAAAAAATATTAGAATTCTGAAAGATATTTATGATGATTTGGATGTTAGTTCAAATTTTACATTGCTTTCATTCCAACCTTCTTTCATTTGAAGAAACAATCAGAGATGAAAATTGGTCAGCAAGCCATGGATGAAGAGATGGATTCTATTGAAAAAAACGATACATGGGATTTGGCAAATTTACCAAACGATAAAAAACCTCATTGGTGTGAAGTGGGTGTCCAAGACTAAGTTGAATGAGAAAGGTGAATTTGAAAGATTCAAAGCTAGACTTGTAGCAAAATGATTCTCGCAAAGAATCGGGGAATAGACTTGGAGAAACTGGGCTTTCCAAGTAGCCAAATTGGATACCTGGAAGAGAATTTCTAGCTACAACATACTCTAACGTAACAAGTGGAAATTATATAAGATGGATGTTGCTAAATCAGCCTTCTTGAATGGAATTCTTCGAAGAAGAAATTTTTGTGCAAAGCAGTTCTCCATGGATATGAAGCTGAAGCGTAAAGAAGATAAAGTTTACTAAAGTTGAAGAAAGAACTCTATGGACTTAAGCAAGCACCCACAAAGATGGTATAACATAATCTAAAATTACCCGATTAAGAATGGATTTTTCAAAAGCAACATTGAGCTCTACCTTATACACAAAATTAAATGATCATGGAAAAATTTCTGAATCGTTTGTTTATATGTTGATGATATGATTTAGCAAAGTGATCTTGAGTTAGATGAATTTAAAAGTAGCCATGATAAAAGAATTTGAGATGACCGATCTTGGTCTCATAGAAATATTTTCTGCATTGAAGTTGAATGATCTCGAAAAAGGGAATTTTTATTTTTCAAAAATAAATATGCAAGGGATTTGTTGAAAAGATTCAAGATAGAAAATTGCAAACATGTACGTACACCCGTTGGACTGTGCACAAAGTTAAGCAAGGATGATGAAGATCGTGATGTCAATCCAACTCTATTCAAAATATTGGTTGGCACATCTCATGTATCTCTCACATACAGCCTACAAGACCATATATTATGCAAGGAGTGAGTTTGATTTCGAGATTTTTGGAGTAATCCAAAAGGAACACATTGGAGTGTTGGAAAAAGAATTCTCGAGATACATAGCAAAGTGAACTAGAGATGATGGCATAATGTATGCAAGTGTCGTAAAAGAAAAGATTTTATTGGATACACATATAGTGGTTTTGCATAGGTGTAGTTTGGATGATCGAAGAGCATATCCAAGCTATGTGTTTCATCTCGGGTTCGTGTGTGATAGTGAAGTGGGTATTGAGAAGAAGCAAACCATTGTGACACTATCATCAAACAAAAGCATAATATGTAGCATATCCTTTAGCAACATGTCGAAGCGACATGGTTAAGAAGAGTATTGGATAGACTCAAGCTGTAAAACAACAAGGATCAACAACGATATACTATGACAACACTTCGCCGATTGCACTATCCAAGAATAGTGTGTTTCATCAAAAGAGAAAGCATATTGATACCTCGTATATCACTTATTAAAGAACTTGTGAGCAATGGAGAAGTCTATTTGAAGCCTTGTAAATCTAGTGATCAAATGCTTATATATTTACAAATCCATTAGCAATAGATGTGCTTTAGTTTCACAAAAGAAACTTGGGTTTTGTAAGCTTCAGATGAGACTTAGACTAGTAGGCATGTTTGAGTTATCATTAGTTATGTTTTAGCTTAGCTGTCGTAATTTAAGGGGAGTGTTAAAATAGTTAATTAACTCCCACATGCGATAGTTAGAAAATGAGTTAAGTAAGCATTGAGTTAGTTGATTTATGTGATAGATGAATTTGGTAAGTGATTTAGAGAGTCAACTAAGTGAGTGATGGTCAAGTTGAGTTAAGTGTAAGAGTGTGCATGTCAAGTTAAGTTAAATACCCTTCACCGGGTTCATTGTATTCAGATTGAGTGATATTGAAGTTTTTTTATTAATAGAATAGCCGCAACTCGTGTGTGTTCGTGTGTGAAATACTTGTGTTATTGTTAATAATTAAAATAGTTAATTTTCTCCCACATGCGCAGTTAGACACCGGGCTAAGTAAGCATTGAGTTAGTTGAGTTGAGTGATAGATGAATTTGGTAAGTGAGTTAGAGAGTCGCTAAGTGAGTGATGGTCAATTTGAGTTATGTAAGTGTGTGCATGTCAAGTTAGGTTAAATAACCTTCACCGGGTTCATTGTATTCAGATCGAGAGAGATTGAAGTTCGTTGATTAACTAGAAGAGCCACAACTCATGTGTTTCATGTGTGAAATACTTGTGTTACTTTTGGTGTTTAATATCATATGCCTTTCCAAAAAATTGGTATAAGAGCCGAGGGAAGGATCAAAAGATCCATGGGCGAGGAGAGAGCTAGAGAAAAAAAGGCCAAGATCAAAAGGCCGACATTTTTTTGTAAATATTTTGCAAAAATGTTGAATGGATAAGGAAGCGCACAAAGTTCGCACGTTTTTAGTGCAACAAACGCGCATGTAAACGCACCTTTTTCATTGAAAATTTTTGATGACCTTCTGCTCTTGGACTTTCTTCTCTAGCTCTCGTTTCTCGCCCTAATGCATCTTGCGATCCTTCCTCGTATCTCGATACCAATTCTTTTCATATCAAATTATTTCATCATGGATGCTTTAAATTCATCTAACTCAAGATCACCCGTAAAAATCATATGATCAACATATAAGCAAACAATCAAAATGTTTCCATGCTCATTTTCTTGGCATTGAAGTTGAGAAATCTCGAAAAAGGAATTTTTATTTTCCAAAATAAATATGATAGAGATTTTTTTAAAAGATTCAGATGGAAAAATTGCAAACCCGTACCTAGCCACCACAGCTACAATGCGTACAAAGTTAAGTAAGGATGATGAAGGATCGTATGTCAGAAATTCAACTATATTCAAAATATTGGTTGCGCGCCTCATGTATCTCATAGCTACAAGACCGTATATTATGCAAGGAGTGAGTTTGATTTCCGCATTTATGGAGACTCAAAAATACACATATTAGAGTGTTGGAAAAAGAATTCCGAGATACATAGCAGAACTGGGATATAGTGGAATAATGTATGCAAGTATAGAAAATAAAGATTTGATTAGATACATAGATAGTGATTTTGCAGTGAGTTGGATGATCGTAAGAGAACATCCAACTATTTGTTTCATCTTGGTTGAGGTGCGATAGCATGGGCATCTAAGAAGCAGCGTCAATTGTGACACTATCATCAAGCCAGAGGCAAGACTATGTAGCTACAACTTCAAGAAGATGTCAAGCAAGTATGGTTAAGAAGAGTATTGGATGGACTCAAGAAGAAACAACAAGGATTAACAACGATATATTATGACAACACATCGTTGATTTCACTATCCAAGAATAGTGTGTTTCATCAAAAGAGAAAGCATATTGATACTAGATATCACTTTATTAGAGAACTTCTGTGAGCAATGGAGAAGTTCACTTGAAACCTTGTAAATCTAGTGATCAATTCACCAGACATATATTTACAAATCCATTAGCAAAATATGTGTTTGAGTTTCACAAAAGAAAATTGGGTAAGTTGTACAGCCTAGTCGAGACATATGACCAAGATACATGTTTGAGTTATCAATGAGTTATGTTTTAGTTTAGCGGTACGTAATTAAGGGGGGAGTGTTAAAATATTTAATTATCTCCCGCATGAAGAATTAGACAATCAAGCTTAAGTAATCATTGAGTTAGGTGAGTCGAGTGATAGATGAATTTGCAAGTGAGTTAAAGAGTCAGCTAAGTGAGTGATGGTCAAGTTGAGTTATGTAAGTGTGTGCATGTCAAGCTAGGGTTAAATATCCTTCAATCGGGTTCATTAGTATTCAGCATTGAGAGAGAGTTTGATATTCGTTCATTAATAGAAGAGTTGCAACTCATGTGCTTCGTGTGTGAAATACTCTGTGTTACTTTGTGTTTAATATCCACTTCATTTCCAATAGGATTGTCTCCTTCATAGAATATGTGAGCAACATATTTCAGTGAGGAGGAGTTTTCTTCATGGGCCTAGATGTGGAAATATTAGTGGACTTCATTTGGAGGACTTATGCATCGCAATATAGATGTATGTTTGAGTTGCTTATGAAAAATTGGAACACTTAAATGATCATGGAATACTTTCTTTGATGAAAGTTAACGATGTGACGCAGAGTGTTAGAGAAAACTCTAAGACGATGTGAGGAGGTGCATTCTCATGGGTTGGACATGACAGCTTGGATTAACTACCCAACTAGTCTGAGTCATGGAAGTTGAAAATGCATAGAGAAATGTGTTGGATTTGTGTTGAAATGTGGTGGTTGGCATGGTGATATTGTCAGCTGATGCCTTATAGTCGAGATTGAGGGAGAAACTTTCCATGAGTGACTTGAGGTAGTATGCAGCATCGTTGTGAAGTGATTTTGACTCGATGGTTTTGGGAAGTTCAAGCAGATCATCTACATGGATCTTTACATCTAGGATCAAAGGGGGAGTTATGCAACCGATGGGCCCTTGATGAAGGTTTTCCATGATAGTTTGGACTTAATGAAAAAAAATTCCAGTGGATTTGTTGTTTAGGAAGACAATAGTTTTAGAGTGGGGAACGCACAAAAAGACATGCCCTAAGAGAACCTAGGGAGCCAAGGTTGACTTGAAGTGGTGAAAATAGAAGTTGGTGGAGTTGTGCAATGAGTCATGTCACATGTCACGCTTATCGCTAGATGGGCACTCTTTCGATGGAAAGGGCACCCGTGTAAGGACGAGGGTAAGTCATGATATCGTGTGTCATTGAGATAGCGGGCACCATTCAATGACACACCCATGACGCAAGTACATCTAGGGCACTCGTAGTAACGTACACACCACATGAAGGTTAATCTAAGGGAGTAAGCTAACCATTCGATGGGATGCCCCTTGGGTTTTTCACTCTCTACGACCGTGAATCACTCCGGCGAACGCGGGCCCCATGCCCCTCCCTCGTCTCCGTCCCATGATGTTATCATTTTTTAGTACCGTTTGAAGGAGCCTCGTTTAGGATCCACATCGTTTCCTTTCTTTTTCCATCACCTATGCACGAGGACAACCATGAATGTAAATGTGAATGCAACTATTTTCTCGCATTCATCCTATCTAAATAGAGGACTCGAAACAAGTTGATGGGAAGATCGCTAGGAACCATGGTGTCATGATCAATCGAGCCTCCCCCAGTATAGCTTCATGTATGCTAATACTCATGTCATTCCTTGTTACACACTCGCCTCCGATCGAACGACAAAAACTCGAAGGAGTTACTCACTCAACGGAGACCGTGCTCGTGGTGTCTTTTTTTTTAAGCGTAGTATTTGTTTAGTTAAATGTGACTATTTGGTATAAATGGGAATTCCAAAATAAATAAAAACATTGTCCTTCGTTACAAATCTCGACGGAATGAAAGCCTCTCACACGGACCAGCTATCGAAGGAATTATTCCACTAACTGAAAACCAGCTTTTTTTTGTTTAGTGAATGTCTATTTTTTAATTGGATGTCTCAGTGTATTTTTAAGTGAGAATCCCCAAATAATTTGTTTACCACAACCCATTTAATTTTTATACTATATCCCATTTAATTTTTTTACCACAACCCAATTTATTCGCACTCATTTTCTAAGGGAGACCATCTCGACAACCATTGTGCCAACTCGTTGGTCAAACATTGCAACAACTCACTTAAATAGATACTCGCTAAAAATGGTGAAGCAAGTGAAATGGGAGTCAATAATTTCCCTTTTCAAGGCAAAACCCTAAAGAAAAGATGATCTTCTAGGTCGTGATTTAGATTGGTCTCTTGTACAAGGAAAACACATGGACTCCTTAGATTAGATTGCAAAAAATCCCTTCAACTAGAATTGGAGACTTTATTAAAGGAGAGGAAATGAACCGAGATGCTCCATGTTCGTTCGACCCGGGTACAAAACAAATTCCCAGTGCTCAAGGGCTACCGTTTCCTTGCTATATGAAGTGTAAGTTTATAAATCCTACATATATATGTTGGTATTAATAGTCCTCCATTAGTTTTCATGGAATCATATGTATTGAGTTTTCAAAATTTTTATACAGCCTATGCTTGTTCATATGGCCCCTGATGACGTATGTGGACGAGATGAAATGAAGCGAAAATACTCATTTCTGAAAAAAGAGAGGGGATGTCAATGCCATTTCATTGCAAAATCTATGAGTTGAAATCACCGAGGTTGCGATAATAACATATAACATGTATGAGCATGTAGATAGCCAAGGATCACCTCTGTCATGGCCAACATGACACCTCTAGTCTTGCTAGGGTGCCGCATCAACCAAAGTTATCAAGGGACATGGTTTCCTATGTAGAGAGTTGTTTCTTCTGGATGTGCCATGACTCGTTTGAAAAATGCATGTTAAAAAAATATATTGACATGGATGTTGTGTACCAAGATAAGGATTTCTTTTTTGTGTAGGAAAGATGTTGTTAACATATATAATCGTCTCAAATGAAAGGAAATTATCAAGCTGCATAAGAAGGATGAAATGAGTGTGAACCTTTGGTACCTTTGGTATAGGAAACACCCAAATGATTTTTTCCTTTTATCAAAAGCCAAGTGGTGGAGATGTCCCTTTTTATAGTTGGAATTCGTATGAAGTGAATGTTGGAGACCATGGTGAAGCTATCGAATAATAGCCTCAATAGCCATGGATTCGATATCCTTTCAACATCGAATATGGAGTGAGTGTAGCTTGATAATGATTGATCTAGTACAATAACTTGATTAATAATCATTGATGATTGAAGTTCATGATCTATGTATTTTGAATATGATAGTACTATCAATTGTACACACTCATCGTGTTTGATCACCAACAAAGTGGGGTGCCAATTGCATGGGTGGTGGCATCACGTACACATCACTCGGACATTTCTCCATGGTTGGAGCAGCTCTTGTATAGGTGTCACCAAGTTTATCATAGTTGGAAATCTAATGCTTTCATGGTTGATTAAGCATTGCCGAAATCAAGTGTTTAAGGTAAATTCAATATTCTTATTTTAAGTAGTATACAAATTGTATTTATTACAAAAATAGCATGCTTGAAAATGAACTCGAATGGGCAGGAGAATCACAAGGTGCAATGCTATCTTGTGTGTTTGGCACGTAAGCTCGAGCATGGCTAAAAAATGTGAATCGCATTAGCCGCATCGTGAATAGAAAAATAAATGCTTTACCGTATTTCGGTTTAATTGTAAATTATTGTTCCAATGTTGAAGTGAGCAATGCAATTAATGCTTTTCTTCAACAAATTTTCTAATGAGGAAAAGTTCTAGACTATAAGTTTCCCACAAGAATTGGGTTGTTGGTGACAAGATTTTGTAAGTTGAAAAACTCTCTCCAAGTTACATTTCTTTTTCGTTTGAAATATGGATGAAATATCTTCATTAACCCAAATTTTATGCGATTAGAGACGTGGGTCAAAGGCTTGTCGTGATTTTCCCCATGCAAATCAAGAGACAAACAATGTTGTGGAATCATATCATTGTTACTCTAAAGACAAACTTTCTATCTCGATAGAAGAAAGAAATTTTTCTCAGTAGGATGGATTTGTTCTGTATATGTTCTTATAACAAATGTTGAACCTCATGTATCTGCCAAGGAAAATCTAAAAAAGGAAGGATTTTTAAATAATTACAAGAAAGAGAAATAGTGGGAATCATCAATTGAAAAAAGTAAAAATAATTCTAGATAGTGATTTCTTCAAGTACATCATTCGCAAATGTCTCATGCTTTTTGGGTGAGGAGTAAATCTAAAGTTAATAAGAAATATCTTGTCACTTTTCTTCATAGTAGAAATTTCAGTAACTTGTGATTGCCCATGGTCTATTTGTGGCAACATATACAAGCATGCCATAAATTTGTGTTGGTTGTGTTCTAGTTCAATGGCTTCAAACCAATTACAAAATCATCAAAGCAATAACTTCGAGTCCTACAATGACCCTCCCAGAGATAAATAGTAGAGGCAATATGCGATCTTCTTGAAGATGCAAAACACAACTCGCCATGGATAGTCACAATGTGTATGTAAATGTTGAACAAATTGAGATGGCCAAGTAGGAGTTATTTGGCTACTTAGACCCGGGGTCTCGATAAATTCCTCCCGCTACTTTGACCAATATTGAACAGCTTGATTGCTTTAGTTAAAAAATTGTTGGATGACGCCAATAATCTTCTATATTATAGATTATGAATCATCGTAGGGATTGGGTGCTTTTGAGTTGTCTTTGAAGAGGA
Source organism: Pinus albicaulis (assembly GCA_034641835.2). Classification (NCBI taxonomy): domain Eukaryota; kingdom Viridiplantae; phylum Streptophyta; class Pinopsida; order Pinales; family Pinaceae; genus Pinus; species Pinus albicaulis. The sequence goes on from JAXQQM020086363.1 coordinate 20,147, forward strand.
ATAAGAGTTTCCTAAGCTCCCCAAAAGAGAAGAAAAACACGACAAAAAGAAATGCAAGATTGGAAATTTACTTAAATATCCCTGAAGATGAAGATGAACTATTTTCCAGCTTGAACAACTCAACAAGCGAGAAGTTGCCCTCGTAGCCAACAATGAATGCTTTTCCATGGTTTCTTGTGCACGATTTTGTTTTCAATTTGATTTTTAATATTTATTCTTGTATTAGTTTTAGTTTGATGTAGTTAGGGTTTTGTCGACTATGTCCATGTATGTTTGATAGGTGGTGAGGATAGTGAGTTGGAGATTTCTCTAATTTGATGGAATTTCCATTTTAAGCGTGATTAAATAACTCCATGCATTTACACTCGCCTTTAATACATTTCGATTGTTTTGTAAGTCATGGAAGATAGCTTTCAAATGGTTTTTCATACTTGCATAGTTGCATATATTCTGTTTCCAAACAATAATCTGATATATAAATTCGAATAAAAAAACAATGACATGTAACGAAATTATTAGAGGAACTGCATGAAATTGTAACTAAACATGTCAAACAAAATTTTATCGCTTTTTTATAACTAACTAAAATAAAATTGAGAGTAATATATATTACAACATCAAATATAATGTGTTTGCCTATGAGTTGCTCCAACGGTGAGCCGTTGTGTCAAATGAATCGGTGAGTTAGTGTTGCAGCAACCTGTGAGCCGAAAGTGTCGTCAAACGATCGAGCTTTGCCAGGTTAGAAACGGTGGCCCAATCACGTCAATCCGAATCATGGATGAAGGGGGGTATTCATGAAGATTGCCGATACAATAATCACTATGTCATGGTTCATCGGGGGAAGATACCTTCCGCCTCGACATTACTTTTCTAGCTGATCAGACCTTCTTTTTTTGTCGACAGTATATTTGTTTTTATGATACCCTTGTTGGAATCCGCATCATTGGAATCTAAAATCTAAGACCTATTCCATCGGATTCCCACACCGTCCTCATAGCAATAATATATCGAGTAAACCTTGTTAAGGTTGTCTTTACGTTGAGCTAGTTAAATGATCTTTATTTTTGGGTTTTTTTTCCCCATGCTATCCCACCTTGCTTTACATCCTTCCTGTATACCTTAGTTTCCCAATAATTGAATCTAGCGTGCATTAATATGCAATGGTCATCTCCCTATTCTGGAGATAACCTCTCGCTACTTATAGAGAGTTGATTTATTTTTTATGTTCTTCTATCACCTCCACAAAGTTTGGGATGTTCTCCCAACCCATAGAAGGCTCTCCCGTAATTATGCAAATAAATGTTCACATCATCCAACCAACCGGCCTCGATTTCTCAAATACGATACAAAGGCTCTCAATTGGACATTCCCGTATACATGGTTGGGATTTCATTATGTATTATAACGTACCTCAAAAAATTATGTTGGTACAGCTTCACAAAGAAAGTCTTTATCTTGATCACAAATTGTCATATATGCCTCCAAGAAAACATCACTACTTCTTCAACCTTGAGAGAGGGATATTTCTTGATGATAGCATCTTTTTAAATACGAGGAATTTTTCTGAAGTACGCATTGTCAACCGGGTTGAAGGAGCCATGCAACTACGATGCACTACCATCCATTAGTTGTCTTTCGAGGTTCTAAGTCATTCTTCTCCTTAACTTGATCACCCTCCTTTCCAGCCTGCTCTCATTCACTTTTTTTTATGTCTTCGTAAAACTTTGTTTTTATATTCTCTCTCATATCTTTGCCAATGTCATCACAAAGTGATTTGTTGTGCACTGATATAGTGTATTAGGTGTCCCTGTATATGTGTATTTCAACAAACCGTAATCTATCCTTTCATTCCTCATCATCTTTTTGGCCGACCAATGTCTTTGGTCAGCTTTGATCTTTGGTTCCTCATCCTCTGCTGTTATTTTCATATCTCGAGTTGGTTAAGTTCCCTCTCGTGTCTATACCCATTTCTTTTGTTATTAGATTGATATGTAATTCATGTTCCTCTCATATGGACAACCGTGATTTTGGTATGGTCCTCTCGTTTGCACAACAATGTCATCGCTCCAAGGGGTATATCTCGTTGGACACTTGGAGAAGGAATACATATGTCATCAATGGGTGATGGACTCGCAACTTCAATTTCATCAATCTCGTTTTTTTTCCAAGAGGTATATCTTGTTGGACCCCCGGAGAAGGAATACCCTATGTCATCAATGGGTACGTGGACCCTGCAACTTCAATGTCATTAATCTATTTTTTTTCAATGGGTATATCTCGTTGGACCCCCGAAGAAGGAATACCTATGACATCACATGGGTATGCACTCTACAACTTTGGCCAAGAAATCTAATCTATCAAAAGTTTATTTTTGTCTCGAGCTCATCTCGTTAGGGTTTTATGATCTCTGATTCAGTAGTTGTCTATTTTTCATCTCTGGAGAATCCCTATTCTTCCTTAACAATGAAATATAGAGAGGGAAGATTTTTACATGTGTACTTACTTTTGAAATATGTTTCTTTTGTTAATTCTCGTGGTTCATTTGGTTGGTCCTCTCGATAATCCCCATAAAATTATGGTTGTGCAATTGGTTTAAAGTCTTCCCGATCATCCCCATACAATTCTAGTTGTGAAGTTGGTTGGTCCTCCCGATTATCCCCATACAATTATGGCTGTGCAGCACTGTGGTTGGCCCAACACTTTTTCCCTATACAATTGTTGGTACTCCTCTTCTATCCCTGAGCATACAACATTTGAATTGAGACAAGGCCATCTCTGAGCCATACCATTCAACTAGTTCCGCTATGTATTCATAGTCAAAATTAGGAGAGGGAAGCTTATCAATCCTTTTTTTTCTCTCGTCACATAGTCGGCCTAATCCTTCTTCCATGAATCCTTGTTGCATGCATCCTTGGTCCATGACCCCTTTAATTAATACATCCTCGTGGATACTACTTTCGCTTGCTCTTGCTCTTATTCTGACTAAGTATCTCTTCTAGGAGTTTTTCTATAACAACGGGAGAGGGTTTTAGGAACTGAGCATAGCAACCCTCTTTTCACCTATTTTGCTTAGATTTTTGGTAATCGATGTCGAGTGTTTCTTGTATCCTCTCAATCCTCTCGTCGCAGTTTACTCCCCCAATATTTAGTAGCTTCATCATCATCATCTTGGCCATCTCCTTTATGTGCAAATTTAGCAAAGTAGAAACCCCTAGAAACCATCCTAGTTTGAACACTGTGGTGTCTCACTTGCACATATGGGAAAGTTGTTATGTGGGAATTTCTCGCAGTGGGAGGTCAATGAACCCGCTGTCGGTGTGAGGTTATGGGGCGTGAATTGCAGATGCCAGGCAAATACGTGTAGTTATAGCCGGGGGGTCATGTAGCAGTAGTTGTCGCTAAGAGGTCATGGGCAGGGAGTTTCCACCGAGAGGTCATGGGGCGTAGGTTGTAGCCTGGGGGTGATGTGCGTGAGTTGCCGCTAAGAGATCATGGGGTGGAGCTACAGCCACCGAGAGGTCATGGGGGCTGGAGTTGAGCAGTACTTTGAGGTCATTTGTTAGGTCCCTATATTACTAGTATAGTCCCTTATTGTTGTTAGTGTAACCCCTTATTGTTATTATTGTACACCTTTTAACCCCCCATTTTGTTATTATTGTGCCCTTAAATTATTATTGTTAGGTCGGCTAGGATTAGAGACATAGTGGCCTCACTAGGATTACAGTATGTGTCTGCCCATGGACTCCTAGTGATATAGAAAGGAGGGTTTTTTAAATTGTATCATCCAAAAAATTTTCATTCATGTAATGTATTGGAGGTTTCCCCCTCGAAGTGGCTTATTTCTAAGGCTTTCATATCTCTTTTCTTCTATTTTGGGAGCTGGTTACACAACATTTGGTATCAGAGCTTGGGATTCTAGGGTTTCGCTGCTCCAAACAGGTCATCGTGGCATTTGCGCTATAAATTTTTTTCCACAAAGTTTCAGAAGCTGAAATTTTTAGGGTGCGAAGCTGAAATCCTGAGGACAATTTTCTAAAAATTTCAGATCTTGGTTCGTAATATTTTTGGAGATATAATCTGTGGAAGTTAGGTCTTTTTTCAAGCTCCTAAACAGGTCATCGTGGCATGTTTGCTATAAAAAAATTTCTACGAAGGTTCAGAATCTAAAATTCGTACGGTGCGAAGCTGAAATCCTAAGGAAATTCGTCAAAAAATTTTAGAGCTTGATTCGCAATAATTTTGGAGATATGATCTGTGGAAGGTAGTGCTTTTTCAGGCTCCTGAATTGCATCTCAAAGAGGTGATCGTGGGAAAAGTTCAACAACTCTCTCTCTGGGAAGTGGATTTGAGTGCCGTAAAAAGTGTTTGCAAGTAAATGGACTGTAGTTTCTTGGCTATCAATTTCAGAGACAAAGGACGAAACAGTGACACGTGGAAAGTCGTACAAGTTCGCTCTACTGAACCAGTCCATAACTAGGTCATTGTGGGAGATTGAACACAACTTTGTCTTGGAGAATCCAAATCAGGTCAGACCTATGGCATTCAAAAGAGAATTCAGAGGGCTACTATAGTGCTGAATTTCAGATATTTAAGATCTGTAATCACAGAGATAATACAATTTCAATATCGAGATCCTCAAAGCAAGAAAAATGTGTGTATTTTTTTCAAATTGCACAAGTCTTGTTTGAATAATCAAGTTAAATTGATCCCAAGGGCATATTGTAGAATAGATATCAGTATTGGATTCTAAAATGGCCCCTAAAAAGAATTCAACACCCATTAAGCCTTTAGAAGGCTCTACTATGACTCATGAAGATGAAGAATGGCAACATGACATATCAAAATTACAAGAGAAAATTTCGCTCTAGCAAAGAACAACAAAAAATGAAATGGAAGTTTTGAAGAAAGGCATGGAAACTAAGATGGATGGTTTGAAGAAAGGCGTGGAAGCTAAGATGAATGGTTTGGAAGCTAAGATGGATGGCATGGAAGTGGGCATGGAAGCTAAGATGGATGACATGAAAGACAACATGGAAAACATGAAAAATGATCTAAAAGCATACATGGAAGGCTTGATGACAAGCTTAAAACAAGAAATGATTCCTAATGGCAGAAATATAGTAGAAGAACCTCATGATGAGAACAAAATAAATGTTAATCGTGATTTCATAAACTCTAATGTTGGCGGAAAGAACCACCATATTCCAAAAATGGATATGAGGAAGTTTGATGGAAAGGATCCTGTAACATGGATACTACAGATGGAGCAATATTTTGATCTCCATAACGTGCAAAACACACAAAAGGTACGCATTGCAACTTTACATTTAGAACAAAATACATTTGTGTGGTATCAATGGCTTTGCTCCCGTAAAAAAATTGTCACTTGGTCAATTTTTACGGAGGAAATGATAGCACATTATGAGGATACAAAGAGCAACACCTTCTTTAGCCAATTGATAAATCTCAAACAAAAGGGTTTAGTGGGGCAGCACATTGAGGACTTCCTAAAATTGAATATAAGGGTAACTGATATTCCAGAGGAACACAGGATTGATCTCTTCATAGGCACTTTAAAGGATAACATCCAACATGAAGTTCGCGTTTTGGAACCTGATTCATTAGAGAAGGCATTCAGGTTGGCAAGAAAAGTTGAATGTGAAATTATGGCGACAAGGAAGCCTACCACTCAATTCTATAAAGAAGGAAGTGTTGCTACGCCTAGATTTCCACAACCTACAAGGTTGACACCACAAAAATTGGAAGAAAAAAGAGCAAAAGGGCTTTGCTACAGTTGTGATAGCAAATACACTAAAGGTCGTAAGTGTGCTGAGAAGAAATTATTTTACATAGATTGTGAAGAGGAAGAAGAAAATGAACAAGAAGAGGATATACACTAGGAACCAGCTCTAGAAGAGGAAGAAATGAATCCGACCATATCGTGTAATGCACTGGCAAGATCCCTCCTCAAAGTTAAGATAGTGGGGCAGTCCAAGAATAGGTGGGGTAATAATTTAAGTTGATTAGATACTTCCATAATTTTATTCATTGTAAGGTAGCCAAGGAATTGAATTGTTTCCTATACCCAGCACCAGAATGTCAAGTGATGGTTGCAAATGGAGGAACTATAAATTTCTCTGGAAAATGCCATAATATCAAACTAACCATGGGGAAATATGTATTGAATAGTCCAATGCTTTCCATTCCTATGGGAGGTGCTGATGTTGTACTAGGAGTACAATGGTTACAATCTTTGGGGACGGTAGCTTTTAATTTTCAAGAACTTTTCCTGAAATTTTTTTCAGAAGGAAAGGAAGTCGAATTACGGGGTATTGAAGGGAAGCCGGGAAGGATAATAAGCTCTAATGTCATGACAAAGCTTCTAAAGAAAGAACAACGAGGCGTAATTGCACAATTATACTCACTAGAAGTTCCGACATCAAAATCATCTATTTCTGCAGATCTCCAACAAGTCTTGGACAATCATTCCAAGGTGTTTGAAACTCCCAAAGGACTCCCACCTATTCGTGATCATGATCATGCTATTCATTTGATTCAGGAAGTGTTCCTCCAAACATCAGGCCTTATAGATATCCTTACTTCCAAAAGAGCGAAATTGAACGTATGATTGCAGAAATGTTAGAGGCGGGTGTAATTCAACCTAGTCAAAGTTCTTTCTCTGCTCCTGTAGTATTGGTACACAAGAAGGATGGATCATGGCGAATGTGTCCGGATTATAGGGAGCTCAATAAGCTCACCATTAAAGACAAATTTCCCATTCCTGTGATTGATGAATTATTGGATGAATTAGATGGAGCAATTTATTTTACCAAGTTGGATCTTCATTCAGGATATCATCAAATTAGAATGAAGACTGAAGATATTCCAAAAACAACATTTCGAACTCATGAGGGTCATTATGAATTTTTGGTCGTGCCTTTTGGCCTTACCAATGCACCTTCTACATTTCAAGGGTTGATGAATTCCATTTTCAAACCCTTCCTTAGAAAATTTGTGCTAGTATTTTTTGATGATATACTAATCTACAGCAGGTCTTGGAAGGATCATGTTGAACATGTTGACAGGGTGCTCAAACCATTGCAGGAGAAACAATTATATGCAAAAACATCCAAATGTTTCTTTGGAGTACAAGAGGTGGAATATCTGGGTCATATTGTATCTCACGAGGGTGTTAAAGTAGACCCTAACAAAATTAAAGCCATCAAGGAATGGAAAGTCCCCACAACCATAAAGCAGTTGCGAGGATTTCTCGGGTTAACAGGGTATTATCGCAAGTGTGTTAAGAATTATGGGAGAATAGCAGCACCTCTAACAACATTATTGAAGAAAGATGCATTTTCATGGACTCCTGAAGCAACTAAGGCCTTTGAACATCTTAAAGAGGCAATGTGCCTAGCACCGGCCTTAGCTACGCCAGACTTCACAAAAACCTTTATTGTGGAATGTGATGCCTCAGGAAATGGAATTGGTGCAGTTTTAATGCAGGAAGGAAGACCCATTGCTTTTGGAAGTCGTCCAATCAAAGGAAAGTATTTACAGAAACCTATTTATGAGAAGGAAATGTTAGCAATACTGCATGCACTAAAGAAATGGCGAACTTACCTAATGGGAAGACACTTCAAGGTAAAAACTGATCATGATAGTCTTAAACACTTTTTGGAACAAAGACTATCTTCACAAGAGCAGCAAAAATGGGTCACAAAGATGTTGGGTTATGACTTTGAAATAATCTACAAAAAAGGAAAGCTTAATGTTGTTGCAGATGCACTCTCAAGAAAGAATGAAGAGGTGGAAGCATTGCTTTCTGCCATTTCTATTATCCAACCAGATTGGATAACTGAAGTAAGAGATGAATGGAAGAAGGACAAAGATGTATGGACACTCATTCAAAAGTTGCAGCAAGATCCTAGTACATCTGATACATTTAGTTGGAAAATGATTCCTTATGGTACAAATATCGCTTATATCTTTGTAAGAATTCCCAACTAAAACAAAATATTCTTCTGGAATTGCACACTTCTCCTTTAGGAGGACACTCAGGATTTTTAAAAACTTACCACAGGGTGAAGAAAGAATTTTTTTGGGATGGCCTTAAATCCGATATTCAAAAGTTTGTGGCGGAATGTTTGGTTTGCCAGCAGAATAAAGTGGAGACAATTAAGACCCCGGGACTTCTACAACCTTTATCCATTCCAAGTCAGCGTTGGGAGGAGATTTCAATGGATTTTATCACAGGTTTACCTAAGTCTGAAGGAAAGAATGTCATCATGGTGGTAGTTGATAGACTTACCAAGTATGTACACTTTTGTGCATTATCTCATCCATTTAAAGCAAGTACAGTTGCTACTACATTTGTGGACAGAATTCAAAAGCTACATGGAAGCCCAAGGGTTATTGTGAGCGACATAGATCCCATTTTTACGGGAAATTTTTGGACGAAGTTATTTTCTTGTTTGGGTACTCAATTAGCTCATAGCTCATCTTATCATCCTCAATCTGATGGTCAAACTGAGATAGTAAATAAATGTTTGGAAGGATATCTTCGTTGTTTTGTATCTGATAAACAAACACAATGGGTCAAGTGGTTACCTCTCACCGAATGGTGGTATAACACTTCCTTCCATACTGCAGCAAAAATGACCCCATTTATGGCACTTTATGGATATCATCCACCATCCATCACATCATCTTTAAGGGAAAATTCGAAGGTTTAAGCAGTGGAAGATCACATCGAGCATCATCAAGAAGTTCTCCAACTCTTAAAGGATAACCTGAATTTGGCACAAAATCGAATGAAACAACAGGCAGATCAACATCGTAGCGAGAGAAGTTTTGATGTAGGAGATTGGGTATTTTTACGGCTACAACCATACAAACAAATGTCCCTCAAGCAAGCCAAGAAGGATAATAAATTATCGCCAAAGTACTATGGTCCTTACAAGGTGTTGCAAAAGATTGGTACTATGGCATACAAATTGGAGCTTCCTGCTTCTTCGCGAGTACATCCAGTTTTCCATGTTTCGTGCTTAAAGAAGGTTATAGGTGAAAATCTTCCAGTTCAAACAATATTGCCAGAACTTGATGAGGAAGGAAAATCATATTGGAACCGGAAGCGGTCACGGAAACAAGAACTCGACAACTACGGAATCGATCAATTTCAGAATATCTCATCAAGTGGAAGAACTTACCCACTGAAGATTCTACATGGGAGGATGAGAATTTTATACAAAATCACCCAGAGCTACTCAAGCGTTGAGGACAATACTTTTTTTGAAGGAGAGGGGCATGTTAGGTCCCTATATTACTAGTATAGTCCCTTATTGTTGTTAGTGTAACCCCCTTATTGTTATTATTGTAACCTTGTAACCCCCATTTTGTTATTATTGTGCCCTTAAATTATTATTGTTAGGTCGGCTAGGATTACATTGTGGCCCACTAGGATTACGTTATGGCCCCATGGACTTCTATATATAGAAAGGAGGTTTTGTAAATTGTATCATCCAAGAATTGTTCATTCATGTAATGTATTGGAGGTTTCCCCCTCGAAGTGGCTTATTTCTAAGGCGTTCATATCTCTTTTCTTCTATTTTTGGAGCTGGTTACACAACAG
>JAXQQM020060492.1:0-48102 GCA_034641835.2 Pinus albicaulis
TTTTCATAAACGAATATGCCTTAAAGCACCTTTATCTAATTATTTCAAATATATTTCATACAAAACAAAGGTGAATTTCCAACATCGAGGGGACTAATTGGCATAGAATTATAGACCCAATGATTTCCCACGGGGTCTTCACTCAATAAACATCTAGTATATGACATGTGATCATAGCATATTAAACAATACCCATAATTTAAGTACATATTGGAAAATACCCCTAAAAATCACATTATTTAACCCCCTACCAATATAAACCCAATACACCTTCCCTGTTTAAAAAGTCCTCGCTTTCACTATTTATTGTAGGTATCCATTTTTTTATTAACATATTTTATACCCATTTATATTTTTTCATTAACTTTGAGCTCCATTTTTTATACCTGCCAATATAAAAACCCTTTATCCCCTAAATATCCCCCAATATATTATGTCACTTTTCCTCATTATATATCCCCCAATATGAACCCACATGTTATGGTATTTCTCCTGTAGTGAAGCCCTCGTGTTATTTCCCATCATTTTCTACTTCTATTCTCTTCAAAACATGAGTTGGAATCATGGTTCTTCTTTAATTTACTAAGATGGTATAAATCTCATATTATGCTCATATTGAAAAATGAGCCAAAAACCTTCTTGTACTTTACAGCCATGGTGATGGGTGATGCGAGAAAAATAGAGAGCACCATGGTTTTCTCTATTGGAGAGAAGTCCAATTGTGAATTCAATATCTTCATCTGTGGGAATTAAAACCTCTAGTCACTATAACCTGCGAACCACATGTGAGGATTTTTCATGGGAATACTCAAGGTTGTGTTTCTATTTAAGCAAGAAAGTGAGCCCAACAACCACCACAATGCACGAGACACTTGACTTTGTTGGATTTTTGTTATGCTAATAGTAGTTGAGATGAATGGTGTAATTAAGAGATGGTTTTCTAAGAAACCAACCCCCCATGACATCCTCCTCTCCATCATCATAGCCATGTCTCCCTCAGAGAATTTTTGGCACTCCACATGTTCTGGCACTCGCACAACATTGAATGATTCCCAGAATTTGTTAATGGTGTACTACTAGTTTAATTTGATTTCAATGCTTAGTTTTAGGTCTCCAATGAGGGAACCTACATCGACAAGTGCTCTTTTGAAATCCGCCACTATATTTCGTTAATATGAGGAATAAGGATCCAAGTCTAGAACTTGAAGTCGAATAAAATCCACCACTTCTCAATAAGATCATACCAATTGTGACTATGATGCTAAAGATAATGTTCTAGGAAGTACACACCATCACTAGATTGGTCATCATTACCATAAAAAAAAAAATCATGAATGGTGACATGTCTAAAGCGTCCAAATTTGAACTCCTCCAAGCTAAAGCGTTGACCTCCCACATGCAGGAGCAACTCATTAACTCCACGATATTTCTATTAAGTTGTAAGTTCTAGGTAGAGACCACGATATTCCCAATTATTCCAAAGCTAATGGTAATATTTGTTTTTGTTTTATTTCTTTGTTTGGAGAATAAAAGAGCAAAGGAGGTTCATAAAACTCCTTGATAAAGAATAAATCAATGCCCAATGTGAAAAATGCTAAATCTTGGTTGTTTGGACAAGCACCCTTAGGTGTGTAAGTGGCTGGATATTTTGACTGGGTCAACCTTGACCAAATCTATAGCGTTGTCATGGTGGACTGGCCATCAATGAGGCACAGCGCAGTTTTAGATGGATATTATTTGTGTGAAAGGAGTCATCTCATTGGAAGTGGTTTATGGTTTGCAAGCTCTTAAATTATATGAGGAAGAGGATGGCAGCATGAGATGATTGGTGATATTGTATTTCTGAATATATTGTCTGTTTAGACATATATCATTCTCTTGGTGTTTAGCTGAGAATAGTGTTGTTTAGCACTGGATGTTCCTGATCGGGAATCCCACCTCTTTCCTTGAGAGGCCTCTTGGAATATTTTGTACTACATTTTCCAAGCTTCTTCCTCCAAATACAACGCAGATCCTTTTGAGGGTTTGGTTGTCTTTGAAAGCTACAGCAAGTGGAGGCTAGATCTACTCAGATCTAGCTCATTTCAGTGCCCTTTTTCAATGGAGGAGTCTTCTACTCTATTAGGAGGAGAGTATTGGAGTTCTTGGGCTTAATTTTATGATCTTGTCATGTGGCCAACCATATTCTAAACCCTACAGTGCATTTTTGCTTCCAGATCTGCGTTATTCCTGTAGGTGCAGTTGCAGGGTGTTTTGGCATACCATCTGGAGAACTAGTTTTCAAGTGTTGGGAATCTTCCCTTCATCTTGGGAATCCATTGGAGGAGATCTATTTTCTTGTTCATATAAGATCTAATCTGAATAATTCTGTATAGTTCTGAATATCTGAATATTTCTGTAGATCTGCAGACTTAGATCTTAGATTTACTGTTGGTACATGGTGTTTTTCTCAAAACACCAAGGGGCATTGATAGAAGAGCCTCTATAGTGTATGGATTTGTTATAGATCTGAATTTTCATGCACTTATATGCTCTAGATCTGAAGTGTAATCAACAATTTTTGCAGCCTAATAAAATAACGTTGTCAATCTCTTTTCAGTTTTAATACATGGTTGCAGCACCTCTTTTTGAGGATTTTCATCTATTGGAGACTTCTATTTCTTGTTATACATCTTATGGGCCATCTTGTACATCTATTTTTTTGTTGAAAATGTGAATGAAGGGTCTCCATATTGGCCTCTTGCTTTGTCTTTGATGATCTGCATTATTTTCCTGCATATCTGTCTGGTATTGTTGCATTCCTTATTTCGGAATATTACAGTGGTATCAGAGCATCATCTTGGCAAAACCTGTCTTTTCTAAGAAGCCAATATGTATTTTGAAGAGAAAGGGACTCTTACTGATAGAGAGAAGAGGTATCTAATGAAAATACAAAAGAAGTTTGATTACACGGATGACAAAGAAGACAAGGGTAAAACCCCTTTATCTAGAGGAATGAAAGGGGAGGAGTTCTCAAAAACTATTTTCCAAACTATGCATGAGCTTAAAAAAGGAATTAGGAGAATGAGGAGGGAAAGACATGAAGATCCCTCAAGAATATTTGCACATGAAGAAAGCCCCAGCTCTTCATACTATGTGTGTGAGCATTCAGCCACATAATCAAATCTATAACGCTATGGCATGCCTACATTCTTGGCAAGAAAAGAAGTAGAAGGAGAAACACCAAAGGAGGAGACTATTGGTGACTATCTCCAAGAATATGAATCTCATTCTAGAAGATTTAAGGAGCATTTAAGCTTCCAAGGGTGTTGTCAACTTAAAGAGGAGAGAATATCCAATAGCTACAATGGAATAAGAGGGTGCATGCAGCACACTTAAGGTATATTCTTTCTACCTACCTTTGATGGGTCACATAAGAGCACAACCAAGTCTTGGGTAAGGAAGCTAGACACATATTTTCAGCTGCATCAAGTTTCAGAAGAAGAAGCCAAAAGAGAAGCAGCGCTGCATCTCCAAGGTAAGGCTTATGCTTGGTGGTTATTTGAATCTTCTTCATTGAAAAATGCAAACATATCTACTTATGCAAAGTTCACTAGGAGGTTAGTGAGAAGATTTGATTTAAAACAATCTAAAACTTCCTTGGGAGAGAAAATAAAGCCCAAGAAATCAAAACCTTTGCATGAGTTGGAAGGATCCATGAAGCCAACTCCATTTCAAAACATTGTTGAGGGGGTTAAAGATCTACTGCATTCTTTTCCAAGGAAAAAGACCCCACTTCAGCAAGAACTTTCTTCTCAAGCAGAAGACATGAGGATTCCTTTTTCAAAATGAGATCAAGAAAAAGGATCTCTTAATGATGAGGCATTCTCCATTGATGATGAGAAGGAAGAGGAAGAGCTGGAAATATCCTCCAGCTCTGTGACAGCAGGAGGAGATCTAATTCTATTTGGAGATGGAGATGAAGCAATTTCTTCCACTAGAAGGGCTCGTGTATCTTTGCAAGAAGCTCCAAGGGATCTTACACATGAGGATCATGAGTAACATGTGTCTATGTTGATATGCAATGAGACAAAACAATGGAGGAAGGTTGTATCAACATTGAATACAGTCTTGGGAACACACACTATGATAGATCATTCCTTTGTGATTAAGACTGTTGACACCAAGGAGATATTGGGTGTACATGGGGTAATTACATTTGAAGGAAGCACCTCAGACTATGAGATCTTGCAAAAGGTAGGACAAGAATAAAAAAGGATGGATCACAACGTTGACATAGCAGGAGATGATCTACCATCACATGGAGGTGAGGATGGAGCAATTTCTCCAATCAGAAGGACTCTTATATCCTTAAGAGTGATACCCCATTATCATGAAACTTCCACACAAAAAACAGAGATGAATTTGCGTAGTGAAAGCAGGGATATGATGACCCCATATATTATGCACATGGGGATGATCCATGAGACATCATTATCTTGTGGAAAACCACCTGGGAGACCACCTGATTTAGATTTGGTGAAAGATGTATCACACCTTGATGCTCCATTCATAGAAGAAGGAATGGAGCATTAGAAGACCATAATATAGCGCTGAGAGTTTTGGGGAAGCTCAAGGAGGAGGTAAATATTTTCCCCTTATCACCATTGTCCACTCTCTCATCTCATACTGCGCTGAGAGAAGATGCTGCAAGAATGGAGGAAGACACTATCATGGGGCAAGGAGGGCAGTCCTTGGCTATGAAGACTCAGAAGATAATCTCACTTGGAGAGAAATCTTCTATACATGATAGAATATGGTGGCCTGACATGCATACATTGGCAAGACTAAGGAGGTTTTGGATAGATGATAGCCTTCCATGGGAGATTAACTTCCAAAAAATTTCATCTTCATTTGAGCATGTGCATATGCAAGAAGCGCAATAAGGAGTGGACAAAAAACTTCCATCATATACTCTTGGCATGGGATATGTCAAGGAGGAGAAGAAGGGAAGGAATAACCTTCCAACATGTACCTTTGGCATGGGAAATGTCAAGAGGGAGAGAAGCCACATGATAGACACTTCAATTGATAGATCAGTAGCGCTGTCATTTTTGAGGAGTCTAGATCCATATTGGAAATCCCAATTGTTGGTGGATTATTCCAAGGATATTCACACATGCATGATACATGATGACTAGCTACATGAAGAGGGCTATTCAGTCCAAGATGGAGTCATCTATGATCATGGTCGAATATTCGTGTCTGATCCTCCAAGCTCAAGGAGAAATCCCTCAATTTTGAAGCGTGTCACCATTCATGATTTTTTTTAATGCTAATGATGACCAACCTAGTGATGGTGTGTACTTCCTAGAACATTATCTTTAGCATCATAGTCACAATTGGTATGATCTTATTGAGAAGTGGTGGATTTTCTTCGACTTCAAGTTCTAGACATGGATCCTTATTCCTCCTATTAACCAAATATAGTGGTGGATTTCAGAAGAACACTTGTCGATGTATGTTCCCTCATTGGAGACCTAAAACTAGGCATTTAAATCAAATTAAACCGGTAGTACACCATTAACAAATTCTGGGAATCATTCAATGTTGTGTGAGCGCCAAAACATGTGGAGTGCCAAAAATTCTCTGAGGGAGACATGGCAATGATGATGGAGAGGATGATGTCATGGGGGGGGTGGTTTCTTAGAAAACCATCTCTTAATTCCACCATTCATCTCAACTACTATTAGCATAACAAAAATCCAGCAAAGTCAAGTGTCTCTTGCATTGTGGTGGTTGTTGGGCTCACTTTCTTGCTTAAATAGAAATGCAACCTTGAGTATTCCCACAAAAACTTCTCACATGTGGTTCGCAGGTTATAGTGACTAGAGGTTTTAATTCCCACATATGAAGATATTGAATTGATAATTGGAATTCTCTCCAATAGAGAAAACCATGTTGCTCTCTATTTTTCTCGCATCGCCCATAACCATGGCTTTAAAGTACGAGAAGGTTTTTGGATCATTTTTCAATATGAGCATAATATGAGATTTATACCTTCTTAGTAAATTAAAGAAGAACCATGATTCCAACTCATGTTTTGAAGATAATAGAAGTAGAAAATTATGGGAAATAACACGGGGGCTTCACTACAGGAGAAATACCATAACATGTGGGTTCATATTGGGGGATATATAATGAGGAAAAATGACATAATATATTGGGGGATATTTAGGGGATAAAGGGTTTTTATATTGGCAGGTATAAAAAAATGGAGCTCAAAGTTAATGAAAAAATATAAATGGGTATAAAAAATGTTAATAAAAATATGGATACCTACAATATATAGTGAAAGCAGGGGCTTTTTAAACTGGGAAGGTGTATTGGGTTTATATTGGTAGGGGGTTAAATAATGTGATTTTTAGGGGTATTTTCTAGTATGTACTAAAATTATGGGTATTGTTTAATATGCTATGATCACAAGTCATATACTAGATGTTTATTGAGTGAAGACCCCGTGGGAAATAATTGGGTCTATAATTATATGTCGATTAGTCCCCTCGATGTTGGAAATTCACCTTTTTTTGTATGAAATATATTTGAAATCATTAGATAAAGGTGCTTTAAGGCATATTCATTTATAAAAATTGTAATAAGAAGTCATTTAAGGAGTACCACTAAACCATGCCATGGATTTGCCTACCATTATTGGATGAAAATACAGGGAAGAAGCTTGATCATACCTTTTAAGTTGATAGAATTTTGTGCCTTAAAATTCTTTTGGAATAATAGGATATAGTTACAACCACTAAAGGTGTGGATATAATTAATGAATATGGTATTGAGGTACATCCATTCGCTAGATACTTGATGAGTTGGGGTCCAAAGTGAAGGCCTTGGTGCCCTACAACAATGAAGTAGAGAGGACATTTTTTGGACATTACGATGGGTAGATATTAGAGGAATTTTCTTTGAATATAGGAATATTCTATCCAAATGTGCAACCAAAAATAGGACTTGTATCCTAAATAGTTTCCAGTCAAAGACATGTCCTAACGATGAACCATATTTGATGGTTCACAATATGTCGGAAATTAATATTTTTATGTGATGGATTCAGAAGTGAGATATATCAATAGCTTAAAATGTACTCTTATCATTGAATTTGACCACTTTACTAGTGTGAGGGTAGACAAGTGGTTCCCATCTCAGGGTTTTTTTTCTTTTATCTTCAAGCAATGACAATTGAATAGTTTTGATAGTAAATGTGATAGATTATTAAGTATTGATAGTAAATGCTTCCTACTACTATACATATTGGTTTCATTTTCGTAAGCGTTATCCAAAAAAGATGTAAATTCATTATGTAATCTATGATGAGACTGCAACCTAGAAATTAACGAGAAACATTCTCCTATAGTTTTGTCATTGGATTTAGAGAGTGTTCTTCTTTAAGTCTTGTTTCCTTCCTGCTCTGTCGCATGAAGGGTAGGATCTAGCTTTTCATATCCAAATGTTGTTCCATTAATATCTTGAAGGTCAAAATCCACTAGTCATTAAAATTATTTTACATATTTTTGCTAAAGTTATCATGGTAGATTGGAAAATTATACAAGAGAGAATCTTTTGATTGTTTTTTGAGATGTGAGTTTTCCTTTGTTTAAAAAAAATTAAGCTTCAATATTTAAACATATAATGATCGATATAATAAAAAAATAATAGAGATTTTATTTGGATTAATTTTATAAATTTTAAATACAAATAATTAATATATTATTTTACTAGTCATTAAAATTATTTTACATATTTTTGCTAAAAAATATTGGTTTAGCAGTGTGATTTTCTTAGAGAATATTAGCATCTGTGAATATGCATTATATACATATATAAAAATTATGTTCTACATATACCAATATCAAAGTGTTTTGTCTAATAAATATGCAAATACATATTTTCACCACATATAAAATGAAACAAACTGCTTAGCTGAGATTTTAGATATATGAGGTTTAGATATGTTTTGGAAATAAATCCTCAAATGAATTTGCAAATTACAAAAAAATTAGAGAGGTCAAATTCTCAAATTAAATTAATCTTTATTTCAATCAGAAATTACAATAAAACTCTCAAATTAAAATAGTCTTCTTTATTTCAATCACACATTCATCAAATACAAACTCTCAAATTAAATTAGTCACTCACACATATGGGCGCTTGATCACCTCTTCATCAATAATACATGGAACTATTTTCTTCCAAAACCAGTGGTTTCTCCATTGAAGAATCATTTCTTCAATGGGTACACCCTTAGTCTTTGGCAGGAAGAATAAAAAGGTAGTCATGATACAGGTCCAGCCTGCAAAGAAGAGGAAAATCCCATACTTGAAGGTACATAAAAGATATAGGAAGGCCTGTCCAGCAGAGTGGGTTTCTAGTGTGAAAATTTCACTGGGCACAGTCCATCCAAGAGGACCCCATGACCACCCAAATGCAGCCACAAATAAACAGATGGCTGCTACCAACAATGCTGAGAATCCTTTAGATAATTGTTGGTCTCCTCCAAACTTTAGGCCCAAAACTATGCCAACAGCAACCTTTGAAAAAAATAGGATAATATTGTTAGTGATGAAGCCAGCAGAAAGCAAAGCAGCAACAACAATGCCAAAACTCTCTCCATAATCTGCTGCTGGGCATGTTGGAATCCCAAGTGTTTTGGCCAACTGGAACAACATGTTGAGTCCTCCACAGAGTTTTGGAGGAGCTAGCTCTGACAGGTACAGAGGAACGGCCTTGAAACAAATTCAAACAAAAAAAAATCTGTCAACCCATTCATTCAAATTCAAATTCAAACTAATAAAAAACTCTGCAAACCCAAGTTCTTCAAATTCAAACTAAACTAATAAAAAACTCTGCAAACCCAAGTCCTTCCAATCCAAACTAAATTAGTAAAAAACTCTGCAAACCCAAGTCCTTCCAATCCAAACTAAACTAGTAAAAAACTCTGCAAACCCAAGTCCTTCCAATCCAAACTAATAAAAAGAAGCCCAAGTCATGATGATTCAGATCCAATTAACTAATAAAAAACCCAATTCCGGATGATTCAGATCCAATTAACTATTAAAAAACCCCAAGTCAGGATGATTCAGATCCAAACTATTAAAAAAGTCTGCAAACCCAAGTCGTTCTAAAAGCTCTGTTACCCACCCAAGTCATTCTAAGTGCAGGAACTGTTGAATTTCAAAGGCAAACGCCTAAATCTATCTTTTGACTCCGGCAATTCCTACCTGATTTGTGAAGCCAATTCCGACTCCAAGAATAATGCGCCCAAAAATGAGCATTGGAAATTCACTGCACTGGCGTTCAGAGAAGCGCCTACGATGAAATTGGTACCTCCGCTGATAATAGTGGCCTTGCATCCATATTTCCTTGTCATAGACGACGCAAACAGCGAAGCAACGAGGCCTGCAACGTAGAGGGACGAGGTGAACATAGCCAGGCCTTGGTTGTTGTACTTGCAGTAATTCAAAATTCAGAATTTCAAATTTCAATTCGCGGTTTTTCATATTCAAATTTCACAATTTAGCATTGATGGAGGTGGGGTGGCGGATGGGGAAGAACGGCGCGATGGAGGGAGGTGGCGGACGATGCGAGGGAGATGAGATCCATGCTGCCGTTGCTGTCACCGTCTGCCGAGAGGGGAAGTGCCATCACCGTCTTCCGCGGGGTCCACCATGAGTCGGAGAAGGGAGAGGTCGCCTGAGAAGGCTGATCGGGAGCTGTCCCCATCGGCTACGATTCGTCGAAAAGACTCCTCTATTAAGGAATCTTTGCATTTCCTTTTGTTGACCTTACTTTTTATTTTTTACTCTCGAAGGTATTTTTACGGTATCATAGTTTTGTAAATACATTTTTTTGCCTTTTCTTACTTTTTGTTAGATAATATCAGTACTAGAACTACTTACACCACCTATATCGGATTTGTATCGGTGGTGGGGGTCAGACTCTGTTCTAATTGTGTCCTTTGTACATATTGTGTTTTGTATTGTTGTATACATGTGGGCATGCTGACCTTGTGGCACCTTGTTTTAATTTAGTAACTAAGAATTTCAAATTCGATTAAATCATTTTTATCAATTGTTTAATTAACAAAATTTAAGAGAAGATTGAAAGCAAAAACAATTCCCATGTAATAACCAAGTTAAGGTTTATTGGGATATTTCCATCTCCCCTTGTCACATTAAGTCTTCGCCATTGAATTTGGTGTTATTATTCCATTTTTGGTTTGCCTACATTCCTCTTTCACTAGACAAATCACAAATTGAAGTGTTAAATATTTTCCTTAAAATTCAAAACAATGTAGAATCAATTATGGTGGAACTGATCCACTCTTGATTAATGTACGACTATGCATCTCCATAGTTCATGGTATGCCATTGTGCATGAAATCCTTTGAGGAACATGTAGTTTTTGTTACACCAAGCTTGTATTGATTTTATAGTAATTGAATGCAAAATCAACCAAGAGTTGTGTTGGTTAACCATATTTTTTAAAGTTTATTAAAGGAATACATGGTTAAATATTTATATAAGTAAATATAAATGAATTTGGTTAGATTTGGTATGAGTGGTATTGTTTTAATAAAATAAGTAGTTGAGTATTGTTTGTTATTCTATTTATTCAAGATTAACTTGTTTTTTTATTCATAGATTATTTACAAGAGATATGTTTGGTTGGAATGAAAGTGTATCTTGCTCTTAAGAATGTTTGCTCTTTTGCTAAGTCATAAGTTATTGGTATATTTATTCATGAAGCTTTCAAAAAGAAAATTTGGGGACCACTTCTATGGCTTCTTAGGATAAATTTAAATTTTATATTTAAAAATAAATTTACTTAAGTTACTTTCATCCATAAAGATTTTCACATTGTTAAATTGTTGATATAGATTTTAAGATAATAAAAAATTAATTGGTTTATAATTATGGCCAATTAATTTCTTTTAAGTACTAACGTTGAGAATAGGGAAATTTTGACATCTTATTCGTCATTGTATGTAAATTCTTTTTAAAGATGAGTGACTTGAACCTCTCTTTTTTATATAATTATGAACTAATTGCTTTATAACTAGCATAACCATATAAATTAAATGGTTGGTAAATTTCAATAGGCAGTAATCCATGATAAACATCAAAACACTTATTTTATGATACATCTTACATTTTCAAGATTAAAAAAACAAAACAAAAAACTAAATTATAACTTTATTATTATTATTACTATTACTATTTATCAATTTTTTAAAAATCAACATATAAGTTAAACATATATACATTTAAAATACATTTAGTTTCACCTCACTTTACCATATTGATTTTGAACTTATTAGGATTTGTTCCAATATAATTGATTAATACCATGGTTTAGGAACACCACATGACCAAAAACCATAATTTTTTTATGTGATTTTTTTTAATTAATCAATTTAATTAAAAGGGTAGAAAAAGCATAACTACTTTTAATATAAATCTCAACCTTTGATTCCTAACTAGTACTAAGAACATGTTAAAATATTTGGTGGAGATTAAATCCCTATTATCCACTAAATAATTATTAATAAGTAAATTAAAATTCTGAAATGATGAATTAATTGCTTTAAGTAATAATATCCAGAAGAGGGAAATTGTGTTTTTTTATATGTCATTGCATGTGAATTCTTTTTAAAGATAATTAACTTAAATAGTCTATAATTATATAGACATACATACTCTATATCTCTTGGATTTAAACTTAAAGTTTTTTTGAGAAAATATATACTTGTATATACCTTTGCTCAAAAATCTACAACTATACCTTATCTTTTTTAATTTAAACCTATAACATCTTTAAAAAAAACACATATTCTTGATTATTAAAATACATTTATCTATAATCATAACTTATAATATAATTTTCTATCATCAATAATATAATTTTTAATATTATAACTTATAATAAAATTTTCTATGATCAATATTACAATTTTAAAATATTAAATTTTTACCATTTTTAATGGATCCAGACGATACAAAATTCAATCAAAATTTGTACTTTGCGGAAATAGATTGCAGCGATTAAAAAATAGAATTTTCTATCATCATTATTATAATTTTAAAATATTAAAATTTTTATATGAAAATTTACCATTTTGAATGGATCCAAACGATCAAAAATTCAATCAAAATTTGTACTTCGCGGAAATAGATTGCAGCGATTAAAAACGGTTTAATTATATTATAAAAAAATATTACAGCTATTACATTATTTATTTTGGAATTTGAAAATCATTATCGAAATTAATGGGGCACATGCCACATGCCAGGGAAGGTAAGGATAGCTGGAACTCCGGAACTTCCACTAAATTTAATGACTTCCTCCATGATCGATCGAGCACAATATCCATTGGCGAATCAGAACTATCCGCGTTCCCATCGCACCTCCCTGCACAGATTTCACGAATCCTTCTTGAATATCGAATTCGGTGCGCCTGACTTTACTACCAGAGGATTAATTGCAACTGCAGAGGTGGCTGGTTCAAAAAGAGCAAGCTTTGACTAGGGTTTTGACATTTTTCAGACATGTCATTTGCCTCTGTTAGGAGCATTATGTTGTTTCAATCAATGTCGCTAGGCACTGGACTTCCAATTACCCGTTGCCCATGGCATGTTTTCGCCACAATTTTGAGAATAAATTGTTTTTAATGTTAGTTTTTAAAAATTTTCAGATTTGATTTGTTTAAAATTTTGCATAAATTTATTGAAATTATAACTTTAATAAGTAAATTTGGCACAATTAGGGTGATGAATTCATATATACAAAGATAGTAACTAAAAAAAACTTTTACTAGGGTTATTGATATTTTCAGACATGTTATTTGCCTTTGTTGGAGCATTAAGTTGTTTCATTCAATGCCGCTCTGTACTATACTTCCATAACTAGTTGTGCATGGCATGTTTTAGGCACATTTTTGAGAATAAATTGTTTTTAAGGTGAGTTTTTAAAAGTTTATTTATTTATTTTTTGATCTAATTTGTTTAAAATTTGGTATGAATTCATTGAAATTACAAGTTTGATGAGTAAACCAATCAAAATGATGAATTCATATATTCAGTAAAAAAACCAATTTAAATAACACCAATCAAGATGAACCACATTGGATGGTTAGAAAAGTCTACAAAATACTAATGATGTGATTAATCCAAATGACATTTATCTAAAATATAAATCAAGATATCACCCCAAATTTTTCCACCAATTCCGGCCAGAAAATCAATAGGAAACTCCAAAAAGTGTTATTAAAAACAACTACTTTCGAGAAAATTGAATGGAAATGTTTGAAAACCCGTTAAAGCTTCATGATATTTGTTGTCTTATGAATTTTTTTTTTTTTTTTAATGGTGTTGAAGCTATTTCTACCATTAAAAAACAATGTAGTTTAAAAAATCCACAAATTAGCTGAGAAAATAATGGAAATTCCTGCAATATTATGATAAAATCTAATAATTTTTTTAAAATCTGAGTTATAACGATCAAACTTTAGGGTTTTTGGATGATGCGGAATCCATTTCCACCATTAACAAAAAACAACAACAACAACAACAACAAATACTCCAGAATTCTGATATTTAAAAAAATTTTATCCGAGAAAACAATATGCCATCCTACGAATTTGTGGCCTTAAAAAACTATGGATATCTACATGAAATTGTCACCTCTTTAAACAACCCCCTTTAGCCTGTCCTCTCCACCAAACCCAAAGACAAAAATGCTTAATCTAACTCTAGGGTCGTGATTTTTTGAAAAAAAAATTACTGCGAAAAAATCTGCCATCCCCATAAATTTCTGGCATCATAGATAATACCTTTAAAAAAATATTCAAACACTCCATCAAATTTTCCAAAAAAAACAATTAACCAACTACAAATGGTTATCCAGTGAAATTGTCACCTTTTTAGACAATATCAACTCTCGCTTCTCAGCCCTCATCATTTCCTCCACAAAAATGCTTAGTTTAACAAGGCTTCAAATTTACTTTCAGTGAGTTTGTTAAAAATCTGATTAAAATTTTGGAAAGTTTAAGTTAAAATTTCAAGTTTTTGGGAATTTCGATAAATAATAAGTGAATATTTTGATATGATTAATCCATTTCCACCATTAAAAAACCAAATTTTCCAAATAAGAGATTCTGCGCTTTTTAACTGTCAAGGCAAATTTGACACATCAATGGACAACGCAAGGCAAAAAGTGCAGCCTACGTTATTGAAGCCTATGTATACATACCTGGGTTTAGGGTTTGAAAGCAACAGTAAATAAGATTTTACACCTGTCTTCCGTGGGATCTGACAGTAATAAAAAATATGTACTGGATGGATTTTATCTACTTATGAGATTTGCTGGTTTGGTTGGCATGATGTACAGCCTGTGTTTCTCACAGATCTGGCGGTAATAAAAAATTTGTACTGGATGGGTTTAGCTTTATCTATTTAAGAGTTTTGCTGGTTTGGTTCGTTGCATAATGCGTAGCCTGTGTTTCTCACAAAGGTTTAGAATTATCTGTAGTGTTTATTCGATTTCGGAGATTTGGACAGAATGGGTAGGAGTAGTTCCTTTCGCCTGTGTGTTGTCTGGATTTTGATAATGGCGGAGACTCTGTTTGTTGTAAGCGGGAGAACGGATCCGGGTCATGTTGGAGCGAAGAATGTTAACCCTGCACCCGGCCTGGGCGGTGGCGGCGGTGGTGCACTCGGTGGTGGAGTCCCTGGAGTAGGGGCGGGTAATGGGTGGGGCGGCGTGTTTGGAGGGGTGCCGTTCGGGGGGATTATTGGTGGCGGCGCAGGAATTTACAGACCTTACGTCGTGTGTTCGGATCCGGGTCCCTGTTACAATAGGCGGCTGACTTGCCCTGAAAGTTGTTTCAGGTCGGCGGGAAGTTGGGGACCCAATGGTGGCGGTGGCGGCGGCGGAGGAGGATGCACCCTGGACTGCCAGCACAAGTGCCGCGCTTACTGCTAGAAGTAGTACTCCGTCTGTGTTTTTGTTGGATTATCACAAGTGCTGCGCTTATTGCTGGAAGAAGCATTTCATCTATGTTTTTGTTTGATTATGTGCTGTAACCTACTGCTTATATAATGTACAGTTTAATCTGAGGGGGAGGTTGGCTGGATTTTTACTGGTCCTGTGACGCTTTTAAGTTTATTATGTGCCAAGCGGCCTTAAAACTCCGCGTGTTTAGGCTTACGTGGCATGCATTATTATTCAATATGGCATATTACTGTGGTAATATTTTGTTTTTATGGTGATATGTTGTTCCGTGGTATAAAGAGGAATGTGGAGGTTCCAATATAGTGGAGAGATAAACAACTATGTGTAACCATAGTGCAGTATGTTGTGTGGTAAAAGTAGATTAGAGCGTTTCCTAGTTGGTAATAAACGCTTATATTTTGTGTGAAAATCGTAAAAGAAAGCACAATTATTTATTTTTGTTGGTGTTTTATAACCAGGGTGTTTTTTGTTTTTTTAATGGTTTATTTTTGGGATGTATTTAAAAATAAAAATATTATAATAATAATAATAATTTGTTTTTAAAATATTTATTGTTATTTCTGGTGATTGGATGAAATGGCTATTTTCTCACTTTAATTCAAATTTCTGGTACTTTTATGATTAGTTATAATGCCTTATAAATGTAACTTTGTGTATGCAAATTTTGTTGTATTGGTTTCTATGAGGTATAATGTTTTATAAATTAATAATGAGCTATAATGCCATGTAAATCAATGACTTTGTGCCTATGAATTTTGTTTTATTGTCTTTGAGCTTTGTGAACTTTCGAGTGAGGCTGTTTCTGATCTAACTTGGTATTAGCAGTCTCAGTTTCAATTTAGCCCTCCCTTCCCCTTACACCAAGCTGATTTCTATCTTTGAAAAAAAAAAGATATTTTTAATGTCATGGCCAAGTTAATGCAATTTGGTGTATGATACGTTTTTGTTTCTGAGATAGGGAACATTTATATAGCAATTTAACTACTACACTCAATGAAAGTGTATATAATGAGAGTGTACATACTCAACTCCTAGATTTGAGCTGTCACTCTAAAAAAAAAAGACATTTCATGTAGATAGCCATAAAAACCCTTAAATGTACATGAAAATGTCACCTCTTGACTGTTTGAAATACATTTTTGAATCCATAAAAACCCTTGTGGCATTGGAACTATACAGATTAAATAGCTTAAATTCAAATTTTTAAAAATCTTTGCAAAATTTTAATTAAAATTAGCTAGAAAAATATTATGTAAAAGGTCATTTCGTCTACAAGTTCAACAATCTAATTAGTCTTTAACTGCAATTTTTTGGAAAGTTGTCAGGTTTATTTTGCCATCAATTTTGTCTAAAATCGGAAGGAGATTCATTGAAATCACAAATTTGACAGGGGAACTCTTCACAATCAAAGTGCTCCATTGGTTTTTGAGTGCGCTGAATAGATATATGCACTCAAAAACCCAATTTATACAACAAACCAAGATTTAACCACAAATTTTTTCATTGGATTCTGGCCAGAAATTTGTTTGTAGCAACTTCGCTGTGAAGTGTGGAATGGTTGGAGCAGCGTGTTTGGACTAAGGCTGATGTTGGAAGGATTTTAGGTTGGAGGAGGAATTTACAGGCCTTACTTTATATGCTGGGACTTGGGGGCTTTGTCCCAAGGACAATCTTTTGATAGTTACAATGATGCAAGGTAACATTATATGCCTTTTAAGTTTAAATTTGTTTACATTAGCATTTGCACCAAAAAAATGCAAAGACATGTCACAGGATTAATTGCAACTGCAAAGGTGGCTGGCTCAAAAAAAAAGCTTTCACTAGGGTTATTGACATTTTCAGACATGCCATTTGCCTTTGTTGGAGCATAATTACTGTATTGGACTTCCAATTACCTGTGTTACTCATGGTATGTTTTAGGCAAACTTTTGAGAATAAATTGTTTTTAATGTAATTGTTTATTTTTAGATTTAATTTGTTTAAAATCTGGCATGAAATTGTTGAAATTACAAGTTTAAACCAATTTAAATAACACAAATCAAGATATCACTTAAATTTTTAGATTGGATTCAGCCAGAAAATTCATGGGAAATTCCAAGAAGTGTCATTTAAGATTGAGAAAATTGGATGGAAATGTTTGAAAACTGGTTAAAGCTTCATAATATTTGCTATCTTATGAGTTTTTTTATCGTGTTGGTAGTTAAAAAAATCCACAAAGTAGCTGAGAAAATAATGGAAATTCCTGCAATATTATGACAAAATCTGATCAAGCAAACTTCAGGATTTTGGATAGTGCCAAATCCATTTCCACCATTAAAAAAAAAACTATTTAAACACTCTAGTATTCTGATTTTTTGAAGCCATGCCACAAATTTGTGGCATTAAGAAACTATTCAAACATTTTGTCAAATTTTCCCAAAAAACAATTAACCAACTACAAAATGGCTATCTAGATGAAATTGTCACATTTTTAGACAACACCCTTTCCGCTGTCATCTCCACCAAACCCAAAGGCAAAAATGCTTAGTCTAACTCTACCGTCGTGATTTTTTGAAAAAAAAAAAATTACTGCTAAAAAACCCTTGCCATTCCCACGAATTTGTGACATCATAGATAATATCTTAAAAAACTATTCAAACACTCCATCAAATTTTCCAAAAAAAACAATTAACTAACAACAATGGTTATCCAGGTGAAATTGTCACATTTTTAGACAACTCACTTCCAGCTTCTTAGCCCTCATCATTTCCCCAAACCCAAAGGTAAAAATGCTTAGTCTAATAAGATTTCAAATTTACTTCTAAACCCAAAGTTAAAAATGCTCAGTTTAATAAGATTTCAAATTTACTTCTAGTGAATTTTAAAAGTATTTTAAGAAATCTTAAATAAATGAGTTTTGATGATGATTAATCCATTTCTACCACACATATATATATATATATATATTCAAACACTCGTACATAAGAGTCCCAAAGAAAAACCAAATTTTCCAAATAAGAGATTCCTATGTCCAGGCAGATTTGACGCATCAATGGACAACGCAAGGCAAAAAGTGCAGCCTAGGTTATTGAACCCTATGTATACATACCTTCGTTTCGTGTTTGAAAGCAACCGTAAATAAGATTTTACACCTCTGTTCCGTGGTATCTGACAGTAATAAAAAATATGTACTAGATGGATTTTATCTATTTAAGAGATTTGCTGGTTTGGTTCATGGCAAGATGTACAGCCTGTGTTTCTCACGTATCTGACGGTAATAAAAAAATTGTACTGGATGGCTTTAGTTTTATCTGTTTAAGAGATTTGCTGGTTTGGTTCGTGGCAAAATGTGTAGCCTGTGTTTCTCACAAAGGTTTGGCATTATCTGTAGTGTTTATTCGATTTCGGAGTTTTGGCCAGAATGGGTAAGGAGTAGTCCCTTTCGCCTGTGTTGTGTGTGGATTTTGATAGTGGCGGAGACTGTGTTTGTTGTAAGCGGGAGAACGGATCCGGGTCATGTTGGAGCGAAGAATATTAACCCTGCAACCGGCCTGGGCGGTGGCGGCAGTGGTGCTCTCGGTGGTGGAGTCCCTGGAGTAGGGGCGGCGTGTTTGGAGGGATGCCGTTCGGGGGGATTATTGGTGGCGGCGCAGGAATTTACAGATCTTACGTAGTGTGTTCGGATCCGGGTCCCTGTTACAATAGGCGGCTGACTTGCCCTGAAAGATGTTTCAGGTCGGCGGGAAGTTGGGGACCCAATGGCGGCGGTGGCGGCGTTGGCGTCGGCGTCGGCGGAGGATGCACCCTGGACTGCCAGCACAAGTGCCGCGCTTACTGCTAGAGGTAGTACTTTGTCTGTGTTTTTGTTTGATTATCACAACTGCGGCGATTACTGCTGGAAGAAGTATTTCATCTATGTTTTTGTCTGCTTATATGCTGTAAGCTACTACTTATATAATGTACAGTTTAATCTGAGGAGGAGGTTGGCTGAGTTTTTCCTGGCTCTGACGCTTTTCAGTTTACTATGTGCCAAGTGGCCTTAAAACTCCGCGTGTTTAGGCTTACGTGGCATGCATTATTATTCAATATGGCATATTACTGTGGTATTGTTTTGTTTTTATGGTGATATGTTGTTCCAATATAGTGGAGAGGTAAACAACTATGTGTAACCATAGTGCAGTGTGTTGTGTGGTAAAAGTAGATCAGAGCGTTTCCTAGTTGGTATAACGCTTATATTTTGTGTGAAAATCGTTAAAAAAACACAATTATTTATTTTTGTTGGTGTTTTATACCCAGGGTTTTTTTGTTTTTTTAATGGTTTTTATTTTTATTTTTTTGAAGTAGTTAAAAATAAAAATATAATAATAATAATAATTTGTTTTAAAAATAATTATGGTTATTTTCAGGTGGTTTGATAGAATATATATCTTTTTCATTTTGATTCAAATTTCTGTTATTTTGATGATGAGTTATAATACCTTATAAAAATATGATTTTTGTGCATACAAATATTGTTGTATTGGTTTTTATGAGCTATAATGTTTTATAAATTAATGATGAGCTATAATGCCTTGCAAATCAACGACATTGTATCTATGAATATTGTTTCTTCAAATTTTGTGAACTTTCAAATGAGGATGTCTCTAAGCTGACTTGGTACTAGCAGTCTCAGTTTAAATTTAGCCTTCCCTCCCCTTGATATGGAACCTGATTTCTATTCTTTGGAAATATGTAGATATTTTTAAAGTCATGGCCAAGTTTGATACAAATTGGTGTTTGATACATTTTTGTTTGTGGGAAAACGAACCTTTGTATAGCAATTTAACTACTAAACTCTATGAGAATGTACATGCTTTGCTCCTAAATTTGACCTATAATTTTTTTAGAAAAAAAAAATGTTCTTAACCATTAATTGATCGGTGTATAAAACAAAAAGAAAGTTGATCGGTGTATAAAAATACGTCCATAAGCAAATAGGTAAAACTAATCCTTGAACCAACTACAAAATGGGGTTTCAGTGTCTTCATCTTCTTCTTTCTTCCGCAGGTATAGCCATCCAGCGAACTCAAATTTATTAATGCTGCATTGACATTTATCTCAATACATTTTTTGGGGGTAATAATGTGTTGTAATTACAAATTCCATTAGCCAATTATATACCATTTTGAGTATTTAGATATTTTTCCAACCGCAAACTTCATTCATATATTAAAAGCATTTTAAACTATAAAAAGAATTAAAATACTAAAAAAAATTTAAACTACAAAACATTGTTGGCAAAATTCTAAAAGTAAACTATTAAAAATTAATTAGAAACCAGGCAAACGAAATAATCTGCCTGGAAAATCATAGAATTTTGATTTCTAAATTTGATTTTGTTCTATCCTCAATACGGTGTTAGGGTTGCGCAGCACATCAACTCACATGTACACACGCAACATGCGTGGCATTGTCTAGCGGAGGAACAATGGTGGGACAAGACCACGGAAGGAAGCCGAAAAAACGGAGATTCGCAAACCGTGGTAGATGGCAAACCTTATTTTTCAGGTTATCGAGGATAAATATGTGGACGAGCCTTATTTCAGCTGCCATGAAGCCCCATTTATTAATTCACTGGGTCATTATATTAACTTTTGGATTTTGTACTTGTCTAAATTTAAAAATTGGTATATACTACCCTGATGTATTAATGGAGCTATAGCTTTAGAAATATTAATAACTTATATACTTTACCGTATGACTTATGACAATAATAGAAATATAATTTAAAATAGTACACTTCATTAATATCCTAGGTGACAATAAAAATAGGTTTAGTCTAAATTATTGATAGAGTTATAGTTCTCGAAATATTAAAAGCTTATATACTTTACTTTATGGCTTATGACAATAATAGAAATATAATTTAAAATAGTACACTTCATTAATATGGTAGATTGGACAACATAATTTCAATCAAGAATGTGATTTTTGAATGTTTAAAACACAATTTTGAATCCAAAAAACCCCTATGGCACTAGAATTATACAGATTAAATCGCTTAAATTCAAGTTTCAAGTTTTCAAAAATCTATGCTGGATTTTAATTAAAACAAGTCAGAAAAATGTTATGAAAAAGGTCATTTCGTCTGCAAGTTAAACTAAGTTTAATTAGCCTTTAAGTGCGATTTTTTTGGAAAGTTTTCAAGTTTATTTAGCTATTTCATTGAAATCACAAGTTTTACTGGTGAACTCTTCACAATCAAAATTTCTCATTGATTTTTTGAGTGAGGTGAATCCATATATACAATCAAAAACCTAGTTTAAACAACAAATCAAAATTTAATCACATATTTTTTAATTGGATTCAAGGCCAAATCTACTGTGGATAGTGGAAATGGCAGTTTCGCTGCTGGAATTCGAAGAGTAGAAGCGTTGAATGGTTGGGGCAGCATGTTTCGACTCTAAAAGGTTGATGTTCGAAGGATTTTAGGTTGATATTATGAGAGTTGTTTAATAAGATGGAGGAATTGCTCGGACCGTCAAAATTGGCTGGAATTGGGGTTAAGAAAATTTAAGAAATCTTACAGTAACAACAGTGTTTGAATCATGATTAGCACTATCAAAAAGTTCTAAGGCACCCAAAATATTAAAGTTTGATAGTTATAACGTGGATTTACAAAAATCTGTACCAGATTTTTTTAAAATCTTACGGAAATTTCCATAATTTTTAAGGCAAAAAAACAATCTAATTAGATTGTGGGCTGGGACCTTGGGCCTTGTCCCAAGGACGATGGCTTGATAGTTACAGTGATGTACGGTATCATTGTATGTCTTTTTAAGTTTAAGTTTGTTTATATTAACTGCTTAATGGATTTTCTAATTTTCTAAAACCATTCCGTTAATATTATTGTGTAATTTTACTTCCACTTGACAAGATACTTCGAAAATAAGTAGGTAAACAAAGAAACTTAGAGAATGATCCAGAATTTTGTATTGAAGCAATAATAATGACGTAAATGCGAAACAAGTTTGGTAAACTACCAAGTTCAAGACAAAGCCTACGGACAGGTAAATATCGCAGAGAATAAATCCTCTCGATTTAAACCTATTTGGATCTAGACTTCTTGTGTTCCTCATAATCATTTTAACAATTTTTTTTTTTTTTGTTTTTAAAGGGAGAATGGGTGGTTTGTTTAAGATGGGTCAAAGAATTTTTAAAAATATTATTACCAAAAAAATATTTAGTTTAATTAATTAAAGTTTTTTTAATTTAAATTTATTTGAAATTTGATAGAGTTTTTTAGAATATAAATTTAAGTTTTATAATTTATAAAATTTTAATATAAATATTTAATGTTTTTTTGAGATATAGAAACTGTTTGTTAGGTAATTTTGTCTTGAAATAATTGGTATGTCTAATTTATTATTTGAGTAGAAGGTATAAGTTGTCAAAATCACTATAGCTGAAAATGGGTGGTTTGTTTAAGATGGTAAAAAAAAATTAAAAATATTATTGCTAAAAAAATATTATTTTAATTAATTAAGGTGTTTTTTTAAAATCAAATTTATTTGAAGTTTGATAGAGTTTTTTGGAATATAAATTTAAGTTCTATAATTTATAAAATTTTAATATCATTATTTAATATATTTTGGATATATAGAGAGTGTTTGTTAGGTAATTTTATCTTGAAATAATTGGCACATCTAACTTATTATTTGAGTAGAAGGCATATAAGTTGTCAAAATCACTATAGCATTCACTTTTGGTTTTACTAGCTCTTAGTATAGTTAGATTTTTGTCTATCAAACCATTGACTTTTAAACCATATAGTTCTTTAACAAAACCCCTGTCACCATCTACTCTACTTGATAGACTTTTAGATATTTCATTTATATATATTTAAAAATACATTTCAAATAATAAAAAATCACAATTAAATCTCATTTTATAAAATTATAATTAAAAATTAAATAACCAATTGATGGAAAGTGAAAAAGGGTGCCAACGTCTATATTATTGAAAAGGGAAGTGAGAGATGGTGAGGCCATTTATGTTGATGAAAAGCAAAGTGAGAGAGGGCGATGCTCTTTATGTTATGTCACTCTAATACTGTTTTTTGAACTCACAAACTCTTTTTTTCTTCTTTTTTGTAAATTTAGTAGTTCCTTACCATTTTCTATTTATCAATAAGAGATAGCAAGTTGCAACATATACACATTTGGTGGCCTCAACCTGCCTAGAGAAAACCAGGTCTGTTGGCCACCTTAGAGCATTAAATGCCATCCAAAATTGAAATTGTTTCTTTCATCTACTAGCTTCTATGTCCATTTTACTGTTTAAAACAAACTCTATTTGACAACATGAAAAATAAAAGCTATCTGCAAAAATCATAGAAACTTAGAGCATCATATGTTAACCATCTGAAGAGTCAATCGGTGCTGGGTCTTTTGCTGTTGAGCCCGGCATGTCGACTTGCTGCATCTATTGAAGCTGCTTTTCGATTATGCCAATGCGAGCTGTGGCATGATACTGTGACACCCTTATATCTTGAATTTCTTTTTTAATTTCCTGTAGAATTGAGACCACTACGGGACTGCCTTCGTTTTCCTGTAAGCTTTGCAGCGCTTTAGATAGCACACATTTTAGAGTCCAATATGTGTGGATGGATTAATGAAAGAGAGATAGTCGCCCTCTTGTATTCCCGAGCTCAGCAACAAAATCCATGTTTTCCTCCTGGGGTTTTATGTCTTCTTCCTTACTGTTACTTTCCCTCTCCCATCCTTGGATTACATTACAAATCTATGGAGGATTGCCTACAAAGTAAACTTCAAAGAGATTCTCCATTATCTCTTTCTTCGTCCTTCTGCCTCGCTTGCTTGGCTCGGAAGTGTTTTTTGAAATCTTCTGCTTTTCCTTTGTCCTTGGGCTGACGCTTTATTGATTTCCCTTTCACCATTGTTTTCCTCGGACTGAGGAGCTCGAACAGCTGTTGAACTAAACCTGCGAATATTGTCAGAGGACCTGTAGAAGGTGGTATATTAGAAACAGAGAACCCAGGAAATTTAATGGGTCCCCCGGCCACAATGGAGTAAGCCATGAAGATATGCATGCATATCATATCACAGAGACATGTAATTAAACTAAAGTGATAAAGGACCTTGTTGGTTGACAAAAGCAATTGACCAGGGTTATCGTTACGACTATAAATCTCCCTATTTGCCATTTCACAGATAGAATTTACCAACTTGACATGAAGGAAAACTAAATTAAGATGATGACAGACCCAATTTCTCAATTTACAGTTTTTTATATCCTGTCTACTCCGACAATAATGGGCAGAGGTAAGATGATAGACCCCTTTCAGTTTATCATGGCGTTGCATGCAGGAGGTTTCATACAATTGAGACAGACTATCATGGCTTCCATGACATATCACTGAGGTATGAAGAAGATGACTGAGAGATTCTGAATTAGCCGATGCAAAAGCAAAATCCTACATGGGGTTCTGAAACAAGGCTCAATGGCCTTCTGAGGGATAAACATGTTTTGATTTTTTAGCATGCTACATGTGAATTCATTGCCAAAGATTACATACATATACTTGAGATTAGAATGATAATTTATCCTACCCTTCCTGCAACAACACCGATGCATGCCTTCTACCCTTCCTATACACAGACTAGCACCATTGTTTTTACAATGCATGGGTGAATTGACGAGGATAAGAACTAGACCCATTACATACCACTGAACCTAAGGGCGTGATCGTTGTAGAGTTGGCGTGGCGTGACTTGCAGCTATTCCTTCCAATCTTCCACGAATTTTATTGCCAGGAAGAATGCTCTGCCATCGAGCCGCGTCTTTCCTTAACCTCCTTTGCTGTTGTTTCCCATGTCACTCTGACATAGTTAGTTGGCATACCTCTGCTGCCATAATGAACCGGCATGCGAAGGTATTGTCCACCTCCTTCTGCAGGTTTAATGAATGAAGGTAGGATGGGACACGCCGTCACGTGCCTCCAGCTGTCGGGCATCCTCCCCCTGTCGAGCTGCGTTTGCCATTGGGCACCCCGATCGGGGGAACTCACAAACCCTTTCAACTTTCTAGGGGAAAGTTCAAAAAAAATTGTGTTTATAAAGTGTAAATTGTATTTATGGTTTTTTTGGCTTTGTAAATTCAATTGCGTTAGTATTATTTTGTTGGTTTTGGATTTGTTTCTAGGTAGTTTATATATATTAGTTAATTTTTTTTAAGTTAATTAATATAATAGTTTTTTCATATTTTTTTTATAAGATAGATTTTTATTAAAATTTGATGTTAAGAGGATTTATATGACAATTTATGATTTTGTATTTATCAACTCTATTTTTTATAAGAAAAAATGTCTAGATAAAAATTGTCTTTACAATAATTTGGAATAAGATATTTACAGTTTGGGGAATGAAATTGGTAGGGGAGAGCCTTGTATTGTTTTACAATACTAGTTATAGTACTGGTCCCACATATCCATCAAAAAAACATCATAAAATCACTAAAATATGCACATAAATACTTTATATTAACTTATATAAATATATCCAAAATGGGCCCAGATAGTGATTGGACCAACAACTGTCAAACACCAAGCCTTAACATCACAAGTTGAAAAGACCTATTGTCTCAACTACCTCTAGTTCTGAATTACCAATTAAGTCAAAATGCACTACAAAACATTACATTTCTTTCTATCCAAAAGACTACACCTATCCCATCAAACAGTCACCCACTAATTTTGCATTGGAGCAACACATCCCATTGCTGGGTAACACCTGCACAAGAATAGGTGAAATGTGTGTCAGCGATATCTACATGTGTGATTAACCATTCTCCCATTGAAGACAATAAATGCCACCATTCAATTCAGGAATTAGTTTTGAGGATGCAATAAATGACACCAACCCTTTCAATTCAAGTATTAAACACAACCCTTTCAATTCAGGAGTTAAACATAAGAAAGCACAAGGATCAACCATGAAAGCTTATTAGCCATTAGATCATGTACAAATCAATCCAGAACACATATTTGAATTTGGGAGATGACAATCCATGCCAATCTTCCCTACCAATTAAATTCTAGATCATAAAACTATAAAACATCAACCCTTAATTTTTTTCATTTCAAACGTTCATTCTACTCATCAGCTGATGCAGACATACAATCAAAGTGTTCACATACAATCAAAGTGTTCATATATTGTTACATTCATTCTATTCATTAGCCGTTGGAGACCTACAAACAAAGTGTGTGCACAATGTCACATTCATTCTATTCATCAGTGGCTGGAGACATACAGGTTTTTGTTGAATAATGTTATTATATTGAGTACTTTATCATTATTTTAGTTGAGAAACTAGGGTAAATTAAAGCCATTTTTAAATGAATAACAATAATGTCTATGCCTATTTATCAAGTGTATATTCTTATTAGAAGCACTTGTATATTCTTACTTATCAATGGTATATGCTTATATGCTTATTCAAGGATTTTTATATTGATCATGTTACTGTTACAACTTAAGCTCACTCATATCATTCATGTCATGTTTAATATCACTATTACCACCATGTTAAGCTTATAGGTTATAGATCGTATACCTGCTAATATATGCTTATTGGAGCTTAGTTCAGTTTATTACCATATCAACTAGTGACGATTGCACCATAATCAATCAGGTAACTTTATGGCTTCTATCCTCACAGCCTAGAGAAATCAATCAAGAAAATCCCACAACCATGCAAGAGAAAGCTAGAAAATGTGTACAAAGTTGAAGTGTTGACAGAAAAGGCAGAGATCATAATTCCAGATAGATGGACACAAACTGCACAAGTCTAGAAATTAGGAAGCTGCTTAATTTAAAAACTTTCAGCTTCTGTTTCTAAGACCTGTTTTTTTTCTAAGTTCTATTTAAGGTTTGACTAGAAGGATCATAGTCATCTTATTCAAAGAATTATATCATTCAATCCATGGATAATAGCAGTGCTTCAATCTAACACGATGTGATAATTTGTAAAGTTTTCAAACCTAATTTCTTTGAAGAAGTATCCCTATAAGCAAGGAAAGAAGTAACCTTATAGAAGGACCTGGAATACACCCAGTAAATGCATTTATATACCTAATCCAAAAGTATCTTACAGTGAGAAACAAAGTCTTAACTAGAGGACCTAAGTTGCAAAATAAGTGCTCAGACCAAGAACCATAAGAAAAGCACCAGGTCTAGTATTAAAGGTAGCAAATAAAAAAGGAACCATGAAACTAGCAACAGCATAAAAGGTCTAGTTTGAAATCTTGTATTAACATAGTAAAATATAGAAACTCAGGTTTATATTTATATTTTCTTAGCTCCATAGTAGAAGATAAGTCGACCTTTGTCACTTTCAGAAGGTATAAGGCTCAGAACAAGACTAGTAAGCAGTGCCTTGCAATATTCCATTGTTCCCACAACCACACACATGGCTCAACCTCTCTTTAAAACTCTCTAAAACTATGCCAACAAGTATAAATATGGGTTGAACTACCATGAATAAAACAGATCTCATGCAAACACTCTTAGAATTCCATTTACAGCACAATAAGTCAACTTATAATTTCGGGTTTAGCAAAGTAAATCAAGGATTCAACATAGTTAAACCTACACTAAGAGGCTGAGATCGTGAAGAGACTAAGAATCATTGTTTAGAGTTCCTTATTACCACTATAGGGGTTCGAAATCTAGAAATATGAAGTTTTAATTTTACCTCTTTGCATTAGAGGTTGAGAATAATAAAGAGAGTTATTCTTATGAAGTAATTCTTTGTAGAGCTAAGAGTGCATCTCTCGTGAATTCATCAATAACTGATGAATTTGGTGAAGTCAAAATTGTTGATGAACACATGGCATGCTTGGATGTCCCACCATAAAGTGGATGAAAATTATGTTGGACATTTGTGGTCTCATTTTTTGAATAAGGGTTGATTATGGAAATATGGAAAGTTCCATGTTTGATGAAGAATTGAAGGTTGAAGTTTCCAATGTAGCAGCAAGTTATGAAGCAAAAGTTGGAACTTCTCATGAAGCAGTGTGTGAACTAACAGTGGTTGAGTTTGGCATAGATAAAGTTGCCAATGGAGCAACAAATGGTTTGGTGGATCAAAAAAATTAAATTGTTGATGTTAACTTTGATGAAGAACAATTTACTAGTGATGAGTGGTTTCACATGATGCAACAAAAATATCCCATTGATATGTTGTTATTTGGTGAGAAAATCCCAGTTGTGTTTGGAAGCCAAGTGGAAGACAAGTTGTTTGCAGCAACAGAGACTGGTAAAAAGGTGGAAAATGAAGATTATGATGTGTATAAAATCCATGTAGATTCGACTAATCTTGTAATATGCTAAAACAAAATACTTGAATCTACTCTAAAAATTGCAGAAGCCAATTACAATCACATGAACAAGAAAGAGAAACAATTTCACTCGCACAACACAAAGATTTATCTGGGGAAAGCCTCAATTCAAAACCCCTCTTTCTATATATTGCATAAGCCAAATAATACGAGAAGATTATAATGCATTTCTCCAAGTTGAGAAACCTTTGCACTATCTCTATATGTCTCAATGACTCCTAGGCAAGCTTGATTCAATACTTAACCAATTTCTTGGCCTCAGGAATCCATATTTCCTTGTGTAGTTTCCTTGGGTAATTAGGCCCTATTAAAAAAGAAAATTCCCTATAATGATTGTGCAATACATTAAGGCTCTTCCTATGACTCCATGCACCACTTGTACAATTGGATGATAATACAACTGATAGTACACTTCCATTTAACACCAATCTCAACTGGGTCTTTCTCAGAACTGACATGCATGAGTTATTTATGAGTGAATTATCAATTATATGATTGATAACTACATGTGAATTAAATATAATTTTCACACTTTGACTTCTCTCCAATCCTCCATCGGTTAGAACTAGTTAAACTTACTTGAACTTAGATAAACTAAGTTAATGAATTACAACACAAAATAAACTCACACATGGCTCCTAAAAAGTAGGAAACACTCTACATGCCTCTAGTTTGACCCTCGACTCGAATTAAATGAACCAACTGAGTCATCCTAACTTAGCTAAATTTTACAAGTTGTCATGTGATGTGGAATTACAATTTTCTTCTAATTTAATTAAAGGGGAAATTAATTTAGAAGCCTTTCTTGGTGTTATTTTCAATACTCCCTCTCAACAAGAAAGGGATTGTCTGATGCCCTAATCCTGCCTCTATGGAACTCAAATTTTCCTCTTGACAGTTCCTTCATCAAGATGTATGCATCATGCTCCTCTATAGGAATGTACTCTAATAGCATAATCCGCCTCTACACACAATCTCTAAGATGGTGATATCAGATGTCAATATGCTTGGACCTGTCATGAAAAAATGGATTAACGGAGAGTTTGATGGAACTCTGGTTATCATAATAATTCACCGTCGTATCCATTTGTTGACCAAACAACCCAAAAAGGGTCTTCCTCATCCAGATAGCCTCACAAGTTGCTTGATTAGCAGTCATGTACTCTACCTCTACTAAACTGAGTGTAACTGATATTTGCTTCATGTTGTACCAGGAAAATTTTGTTGACCCAATACTGAATATGCCCCCTGATTTGCTCTTCCTGTAGGATGGACTCCCTGCCCAATATGCATCTATGAAGCCTCGAAGCTTCACTTCATCTCTCCGTCTGTACCAAAGACCAAATTGAGTGGTGCCTCTGAGGTATCTCAACACATTTTTAGTTGTCTTCCAATAAATCTTGGTTGGATTAACCATAGCTTGACTAAGTTGGTTGATCACATAACATATGTTCGGTCGTTTGTTCACTAAGTACATGAGTGAAGCCACAAGTTACATGTAAATGGTAGCTTCAACCACTTCACTTGAAGTAGCATATTCCTTCCTCCAATTCCCTGCTAGAGGAGTCTCCATGGGTTTGCTACTCACCATGTGAAACTTGTTCATTATGTCATTGGCATACTTGCCTTGAAAGACAAACAATTCTTCATCTCTTTGCCAAATTTCCAAACCAAGGAAATAATGCAAGAGCCCCATGTCCTTCATCTCAAATTCTCTTGCAAGATCCTATTTACAAGAATTGATCAACTTCTCTTCACTTTTTTGTTTTTTGAAATCTAGGGCTCTGTGATCCATCATATAAATTAGTAAAATTTTTTAGGTAATAATCACATGTAATAGAACGTGATCGACGCCTTTTGAACCAACCAGTGACTATGTGAGAGATCAGATCCGGACATTAAGTATAAATAAATGTAGAAATGGCTCAACTAGCCGTTAGGATAACAGCTAGTTTGACTTTGAAAAAGTAATTATTCCATTATTTATTTATTTAATTAATTTTTATTTATTTATTTATTTATTATTATTTTTATATTATTATTTTATTTATTTATAAAATCTTTAATATATTTATACAACTAATTAACCAGTTAATTAATATAATGGAAGTTATTTAACCAATAGTGGTGTATATATGTATATCTTTCTTATTAATTTAATTGATTAAATTATGTTATTTATTATTTGAAACCTCAATTTTATTATTTGATGTGATGTTGATTTTTATAGTATTGATATGATATAGTTTTCATGATAGTCTTTTTCATATATATATATATATATATATATATATATATATATATATATATATATATTATAGGATGAATTATATTACTTTTTAAAAATTAAATTTACAATGTGAGTTGTAAATAATCAATATTAGAGAGATTGAACAATATCTAAAAATACATTCTTCTTTAAGAGGAGAGGGACAAATTTATTGTAAAATATATAAAATTAACTAAATTAGGATTGGGACACTAGCCTATATAGACTTGTACATAATCAACTGTAAATAAAAAGTCAATAACGAGAAAGATTTCACACCTAAGTGGAGGGGTAACTTGGATGGGTGATTTTGGGTCCTTTTATGTTTCCCCCACCACTGGAAGAATGTCGAGATGTTCAATCCACTCCATTCTTTGATCCAGATCCCTTAGGTTCATGTGTAGGTGTTCAAGAGAGTGAAGGATATCCATGTGGTTCTCATGTCAGTTCACGATAGTGTGTCCTAGTAAAAACATCGCTTGCCAGTAGATATCAATAGACTACATTTATCGATTGAAATGTCCCCTCATGTGCCCTATATCTAGGATCTAATCAACCCATTTTTTCATAACCTTTTTGTTTGAAAGGGAAATCCTTTGAGAGGATGCTTCCCCCTCAACAAAGTGAGTTCTTCTTATATATTCTTTGGCATGAGATCCCGGTAACGCAAGGAAAATTCATCTAGTCTATTATATGTGCAGGTGTGACCTCTATGGGCATGATCTTGGTAATAAGTGGCCCTTCTTTTAACATGTGCTCACTGGCGTGACAAGGGGAGAAGAAAAAATGAGTGTAGGAATTCAAACGACGACCAAGCTCGACCTAGGTGTACAATGGAGTAGGGGTGGCACCCCAATATACAACTACTAGGAAGAAAAGAGCCAAGGATCACTAGGAAATCCAAGAGAGACTATGAGGTAGCTGCAAGCACAAGAGAGGGAGGTTCAACAAGAAAACCCCCCAACCACCAATTCTCTAGTCGTCACCAATTAGTAAACTTGCAGAAAAACCACCAAGGTAACAATCCCTGCAAAACCAAAGGACTGAAATAGGGGGATGGAAATAACACTGCTAAACACAAAAAGAAGCGACACAGGAGAGTTGAAGTTACCAAGAAGGAGAAAGGTAAATACTCACTATAAACAATAAGGAGAGGAGAACATAAAAGGAAAAATCTTATACTATCGTCCCTACTTAGACACCATGCTGACCATCCTACAAATTATCCAAATTAACTAATACATTGTAATTTGTGGAAAAAACACACTACTACCAATTTTCATATGGTGCAGCAAGGCTTGGAGGACAATGCCATTCACATCCTTATGGAGTTCCAACTAGGGGATTAATATTGATGCACTAAATACCCTGTCATGTTATTTACTTGTGATTGGTTTCTTCACCCTTCTCTCCTGTATTACATACTTCTCCTCCACCATCTACTTCTCTCTACCTGCAACCATGGTGTCGGCATTCCATAGTCACAGGTTTAACAACCTTAGCAAGGTATTAACGACCTGTACCATCACACAAATGAAATGCTTGAGCACAACACCCTCTATTCATTGTTGTAACACTCCCTCCCACCTCCTTGTACTATGTAATTAACCCGACCCCCATGGTCTATTATGGAAATGGGGTTACAAAAATACTCCTCCTTCAAAGATTGTGGAATTAATTTCTAATATCACCAACATATTCAACTGATCAAAATCTTTCCAATGATCTAAAATTTGTCTCAATCTGGCTCTTGGATTGAGTTATGCCCTTTTTAAAGTTTGACTAGTTAAATGGTGCCACATCAACAAGGAAATTCTACGTTAAATATATGTGTGTCCCACATGGATTTTCCATGTCACCATAGGCAGTATAGCCTCCCTCGCGGCATCCACGTAAACTTAGGGCCATAGGTACCACTAGACTCTACTCCCATCATGCTTTGTGATGTTATCTTTTATATCTAGTTTGGGAGGTAATCAGGGGTGCATAGTATAAACCATAGAGCTATACTTGTTGGACCCCCAGATCCTCCAAATATTTTGATCTTATTTCTACATATGTAAATTTTGGAGCCCACGAGGCTTCCACGCCTCTACACTAGCCTCTGTGGCATTCACCACCCCACCTTTACTCATGGGTCCCATTGTACCCACACCCTTTGTATTTCATCTCCTTTATTTATTATATCTGGCATCTAGGAGATCTGACACTACAACACTTATGCGTTAAGTTCCTACCTCCCAGATCTCCCAACCCTCGGATAACTTACATTCTCAAACAATCATTTGAATTTTCACATGCTAGACCCACATTGGATATCGCTCCTCTCTCTCCAAAATACATATCATCACATATCCAGTCCTTTTTTATAGTGCACATGCGATGGTTAGTCGGATTCCCGAATATCTAGATACATTCGCTAAGCATTTAAATATCCACCCCCCTTGCATATTATAATATAATCAACACTGTGGAAATTAGCAATATATTCGTCCCGGGTATGGGATTCACCCAGGAACCATGTGGCCCTGGATACAAGAGTAGAATTATACCATAACTTTCA
Source organism: Pinus albicaulis (assembly GCA_034641835.2). Classification (NCBI taxonomy): domain Eukaryota; kingdom Viridiplantae; phylum Streptophyta; class Pinopsida; order Pinales; family Pinaceae; genus Pinus; species Pinus albicaulis. The sequence goes on from JAXQQM020060492.1 coordinate 33,271, forward strand.
TGAAGGGGAAAATTTAAGGAATTTTACTAGAACTTCCTTAAGACAAGGCATTGCCCAGAACACAAAATTTACCGAGAATAAAACCTAGATCTAAACATAAATCCTCTAAGGAATTCTACCATGATCATAGCAAAGTAAATGGTGCTACCAACCCTACCATATACCAGATGCTAAATAAAGCTTAATCCATTAGGGGAATTTTGAGGTCTAAAATGGGCCTCCTAAGGAAATTACAAAATAATTGTGGAAATAATAAAATAATATTAGATTAAATCATCAAATTCTAGAGGGAAAAAATTTAAAACTATTTTTTCAACTTGTAATTTCAACTTATCTCCCTATGGGTTTACTCAAATTTCGAGCAGAAACACTCATTGAATGCATAATTTGATTCATCATCCTATGAGTACCCATATTGCATACTTTCGATGGACCCCGATACACGGAAAATGATAAATACATGAAAAATGTGATTGCAAACACGTTTTTTCATGTATTTCTCATTTTTTGTGTAGAAAGGTCCATCGAAAGTATGCAACATGGGTACTGCGTAGATGAGGAATTAAATTTTGCATGCAATGAGTACTCCCACTCGAAATTTGAGTAAACTTTTATGGAGATAAGTTGAAAATATGATTTGAAAAAGTAGTTTTATTATCTTATTATTTTTTAATATTTTTACTTTTTTACTCCAAAAATGGCGAATCATCCCCCATGGTTGACATCATCATCTTGAATTCTATTGGTTCTTATAAATTTTATTTTGGTTATAAATTTTTCTTAGGAGGCCCATTTTAGACCTCAAAATTCCCATAATGTATGGCTCCAACAACTAGAAATTCATGAGAATATATCATGCCACACTTCCTCTATGAAGTTCAACATCCTAACATCACATAGATGTACATAACCATAAAATTCTCTTCTTGAGATGAAAACATCTATCATATCTCACAAAAACATCATACATTACACAACACCTACATTAACCCCTTGCCATGAGAGGCAGTCTATAGCCTCAAACATGACAATGGACCATGATGCTCATAGCATATCAGAAAATTGAAATCACATATGCTAATACATTAGATGAAGCACTTCAAGAAACCATGAATATTCATACAGATAACTCAAATACTTATGATAATAAAATCCAACATAAATATATATAAGTTCATCATAACAATGAGATCATATAATCATAGCATTCATCATAAACATACAGGAATATCATCATTCCTCCCTTGTGCAACTTCATACACTATCACACCACATACCAGACATTGTTCATCATCCATGCCAAAAGCATACATACAAATAAATACACTTATTTGATTAACTTGAATGGTTGGAAACTGGAAGAGGGACTTCAACTTTCCACCAAACCATAGGCTAGCTACACTGCAATATTTCTTGCAGTTGACCACCCTCGAGTCAGATTCAGAGTCTGAGGAGTTAATTGATAAAAGGAATTTCACATCAATGACAAGTCAATTAAACCAAAGAGGGAATAAATTTTTTAGGTGGTTTATCAACTACCTCTCATAGTAAGCACCACAATATGTCTTTTGCCTCTCTAAAATATATCACAAGGATTTACCCAAGGATTGGTGAATTTCCATTGATGTTGAGATAATGATCTCACTCTAAGGGTGGTTTATCAGTTGGATTTTCAAGGCAAGCATAGTAGGAGCCCAGAGTCCACTATCCAACTGGTTTATTAGCCCATTCAACAATCTCTAAGTGGTTTACTAGCCCCAAGGCAAGCACTTAGAGGTTTATTAGCTTAGACAACAAGCACTTGAGTGCCTTAGTCTTCCAAGTGGTTTATCAACCTTCCAATAAACACCCTAATGGTTTATCAACCGATTCATCAAGCTCTAAATGGTTTTTTATCCCCAAGGAAATCACTTATAGGTCTATGAAACGAGACAACAAGCACTAGTGAGTCAATATCCCCACTGAGTCTTCATTGTTCCATCAAAAAGTGATAAAAAAAACTAAGCACACTAAAAATTACATGGATCAACATCCCATCTTCTCTTCTATTTCTCTAGAGTGCTCCTTTTCTTTCACATTCTCTTACTATTCTTCATGCTCTGTCCTATCGCCTCTCTACCCTCACCTATGTTTTTCTCCAATGTTGACTCCCTTGTCCCTTCTCTTGTGTGTTGACTTTCCCAACATTTTTATTGAGAACAGAATAATATGGGGATTGTCCTTCACTCAGGCGGCTCATACAAAACTTCAATGATTGCACTAACAGACCATTAACTCATCAAGGATATAAGTGTTCAAAATAAATGAATTGGTTTTGGTTTTGGTATAAACATAGGAAAAATAACTCTTCCTCCCCATACTTCTAAATCTGTGTTTACTTCTCTAGCTCAACCATATTTACATTTTCATATTTTTTTACATAAACAACTACACATTGTGACTTTTACTTGGGGGGGGGGGGGGGAAACGGTTATTAGTGACCCCACCCCCTTAGAGGAACACCATCCTCATTTTTCTATACACTAGACACAAAATACAGTCATGAGCTTTATGTATACAGTTATTTACATTCATTTACACAATAAATAAAAATGGGTAATATACCCTCATTTGATTAGCCATTTCTCAAGTGGCTTCATCTAGGTCAAAGTGCTTCCATCACACCTTGACTTGCTCTATTACTTGATTCCAGAGCACAATTTTCCTCTGATCTATAATTCGTTGTGGTTCTGGTTATAGTTCTCCCTTGAATTCTACATGTATCATAGACCAATCAATATTATAATTAGAATCATGTAGATACTTTTTAAGGAAAAAAAAATGTGGAAAACATCATGTGCTTTCACTATGGGTGGAAAGATTAATATAAAAGCCACTAGCCCCACTCTTTCTAAGATATGAAATGGTCCACAAAACATTGGTGCCAACTTGTCACAAGATCCTATTCTCAATGAATTCCTTCTTTATTTGATGCAAATATACACATTCTCTCCCACTTGGAATTCCTTGTGAGTTATTTGTTGATCTACGTAGCTCTTTTTCCTATCTTGGACTACTTTTAATTTTTGCCTAATATTAATTACTTCCTAATCCATTTTCTTCGGCATGTCAGTTTCAAGCACCACCATGCTCACCGGATCATTCTAGATGACAAGTGTGACGCATTTTCTTCCATATAGAATCTCAAAATCACTCATCTTATATGACTCCTAATACCCATTGTTGTGGGAAATTCCACTGAGGTTAGGAACTCTTCTCATCTCTTGGTCTTATGAATAAAATTCATTCTTAACTTGTCTTCTAAGACTATATTTACTCTTTCAGTTTGTCCATTTGTCTAGGGATGATACATAGTGTTAAATGCTAATTTTGCTCCAAAACTACCAAACAATGCTTTCAAAAACCTTGAGCTGAATTTTGAATCCCAATCTGAAATGATCTTCTTGGGTATACCATGCAATCTAAATATCTCCTTCAAGAAAATCTAATTTATATCAATTGCCTTGTAAGTGGACTTTATAGCTATAAAATGAGTTGCCTTACTCAACTTTCCCACTACCACCATTATAGAATCATATTGTTTAGATGTTTTTGGAAATCCTATGATGAAGTGCATAAAGATAACTTCTGACTTCCACTCAAGAATTAGAATTGGTTTTAATAATCCCATTAGGTTGTAACTTGCTAACATCCAATCACCTGACAATATAATAAACAACTTCCTTTTTTCATACTCAACCAGTAGTACCTATTTTTCATAATTGTTATCATTCTTTGATAACCAAGATAACCTGAATAAGTTATTTTATGAAATACATACAATATGAGCTTCTTAAATTCTCTCATCAAGGCACATGACATATATTTTTTAACTTCAACATACCATCATATGTGAGTGAGTAACTCTTACTCAATTCTCTTTCTAGATATTGATGCAAGAATTCCTTCACATTATGATAATGCTCATCCTCAAGTAATGCTTCTTTTATCCTTCTTTGATATCAACTTTGCAAGTGCTTATGGCTTCCAAATGTACCACTTGCATACTTCTACGAAGTGCATCTACTACCTTGTCCTATTTTCCCTTGATGTAATTTATTCCAAAGTCAAACCCATTGATCAAGGCTAGCCATCTAGCATGTCCTGCATTTAACTTGGGTTGGTCAAATAAATATCTCAGCCCTCCATGATATGACATTAAAACAAACTACCTTCTAAGAAAGTAGTGCCTCTACATTTTCAATGCATGCACTATTTTTGCAAGCTACAAGTGATGAGTGACATAATTTCTCTAATCCTCTTTTAGTTTTCTAGATTCATAACAAATCACATGTCATTCTTGCATTAGGAATCCACCAAGCCCTTCGTTTCAATCATCCATGCAAACCACAAAATATTTTTCCGGATCAGCTATTCTCAACATAGGAGCACGCCTAAGCAAGTGTTTTTATTGTACAAAATTGGTTGTGCACTCTGATGTCCATTGAATTTTTACTCCTTTCCTTTGCAATTTGGATGTGATTAGATGCCCAATATTTGAAATTTTTTTATTGAAACTCTGATAATATCCATCCAATCCCTTAAAATATCTAACTTTTACAAAGATCTACTGCCACTCCTTCCTTAGAAATAATATGTCCCAAGTGTTGAACTTGTGATTGGAAGAAATAACATTTGTTGAGTTTGGCATAGAGCTTGTGCTCTCTCAGTAATTGAAATACCGATTTCAAATGTTCTTCATGCTTTTCCTTGGTTTTATAGTATACCAAGATGTCATCCGCAAATACCAAAACAAACTTGTCGAAATATGGGTTGAGAACATTTTTCATCGGACACGTAAATGTTGTTGGAGTATTTCTAGCCATGTGGCACCACCACAAATCCATAATTTCCATATTTGGTTTCAATGTTTTTCTTGTGGATGTCTTCATCTTTAATTCAAACTTCATGGTAACTAGACCTCAAATCTATTTTTGAGAACACCGCAACCCCTCTAATATTTCTAGGTTGCTATAATACTAGTGTATCCCCTTATATATATTGTTAATATAGCCCACTTATTTTTATTATTTCTCCCATGTAATCCCCATATTGTTATTATTGTGCCCCATAGAAGCCCACTATTGTTATTTTTGTGCCCTTACATTGTTATTTTTATGTTGACTAGGATTATATTATGACCCACTGGACTCCTATATATAGAAAGGAGGTTTTTTCATTTGTATCATCCAATAAATTTTCATTTATGTAATGTAAAGGAGGTTTCCCCTAGAAGAGTCTTATTTATAAGTCGTTGATCTATCTTTTCTTCTATTTTGTGTGTTGGTTTCATAACATTTGGTATCAGAGCTTTGGATTCTAGGGTTTCGTTGATGCAAACAAGCCATTTTATAAATTTTGCTATAATTTGTTTTCTACAAAGGTTCAAAAGCTAAAACAAAAACCCATTTGAGCTGAAATGTTGAGGAAATTCGCGTAAAAATGTGAGATATTGTTTTGCTATATTTTCGGAGATATGATCTGAGGAAGTTAGGGTTTTTGCAGGCTCCATAATTTCATCTCAAACAGGTGGTCGAGGGAACATTGTCATAACTTTCATTATAGACATTGGATTCAAATTTTGTAAAAAGTGACCAAAATTGCATGGATTGTAGTTTCTTTTGGATCGATTTTAGAGTCGAAGGATAAAACAGTCCTATGTGGCATGTTTTAAAGTTTTCTCTACTAAACCAGTCCATAATTAGGTCATCTTGGGAGATTGGGCATAACGTTGCCTTGAAGAATCCAAATCAAGTCTTACCTATGGCATTGGAAAGAAGACTCGGAGGGCTACTACAGAACCTAAGTTAAAATCTTGGGGATCTGAAATCACAAAGATACATAACTTCATATATATATATATATATATTGCATAACCTTTGTTTAAAAAATTGGTTTGAAGTGATTCGAGGGTATATTGAAGAATTTGTATCGGTGTTGGGTTCTATAATTCCTCCCAAAAATAATTCCACGCCCCATTGCTGACTCAAAAAGCTCTAATATGACGCATGCATAGGAAGAAGTGCAACATGATATATCAAAATTACGATACAAAGTGCAACATATTGCACCACTTTTGTTTAAAAAATCAGTTTGAAGTGATTCCAAGGGCATATTGAAGAATTTGTATCAGTGTTGGGTTCTATAATTCCTCCCAAAAATAATTCCACACCCATTAAGCCCTCAGAAAGCTCTAATATGACGCATGTAGAGGAAGAAGTGCAACATGATATATCAAAATTACGAGACCAAGTGCAAAAAATTCCGCTCTCGCAAAAAGTAACCAAAAATGAAATGGAAGCTAAAATGAATGGTTTGAAGAAAGGCATGGAAGCTAAGATGAATGGCGTGGAAGCTAAGATGGATGGCATGGAATCTAAGGGTGATGGTATAAAATAAAAACATAAAGGCAACATGGAATACATGAATAATGATGCAAAATCAGACATGGAAGGTTTGAAGGAAGGTTTGATAAATTTGTTACAAGAAATGATTCCTAATGGTGAAAAGGTACTAGATGAAAGTCATGATGAGAACAAAAGAAATGTTAATAATTATTTTAATAGACTCTAATGTTGAATTTAAGGCCCACCATATTCTAAATATCGATATGAGGAAGTTTGATGACAAGGATCCCGTAACATGGATAAGACAAATGGTGCAATACTTTGATCTCCATAATGTGCAAAACACGCAGAAGGTACGCATTGAAACTTTATATTTAGAACACAATACGTTTGTATGGTATCGATGGATTTTCTCTTGTAAACAACATGTCAGTTGGTCAATTTTTACGGAGGAAATGATAGCACATTATGAGGATACAAAGAGCAACACCTTATTTAGCCAATTGATAAATCTCAAACAAAAGGGTTCAATAGTGGAGCACATTCAGGACTTCCAAAAATTGAATATAATGGTAAAGGATATTCCATAGGAGCACATGATTGATGTATTCATAGGGACTTTAAAGGATAACATCCAACATGAGGTTCTCCTTTGGGAACCTGATTCATTGGAGAAGGTATTTAGGTTGGCAAGAAAAATTGAAAGAAAAATTATGGCGACAAGGAAGCTTATCACTTACAACTATAAAGATGGAAGTGTTTATACTCCTAGACTTCCACAACCTACGAGATTGACATCACAAAAATTGGAAGAAAAATGAACAAAATGGCTTTGCTATAGTTGTGATAGAAAATACAATAAAGGTCATAAGTGTGCTGAGAAGAAATTGTTTTACATAGATTGGGAAGAGGAGGAAGAAAATGAACAAGAAACTTAAAAAGAATAGGATATACACTAGGAACCAACCCTAGAGGAAGAATAAATGAATCCGGCCATATCTGGTAATGCATTGGTAGGAATTACCACTCCTAAAACTCTCAATATAGAAGGACATATCAAGAAGAAAAATGTAATATTGTTGATTGATTCGGGTAGTACCCATAATTTTATTCATTGTAAGGTATCCAAGGAATTGAATTGCTTCCTATACCCAGCATCAGAGTGTTAAGTGATGGTTGCTTCCTATATCAAGCTAACCATGGGAGAATATGTATTGAATAGTCCAATGCTCTCCATTCCAATGGGTGGTGTTGATGTTGTAATAGGAGTATAATGGTTACAATCTTTGGGGATGGTAGCTTATAATTTTCAAGAAATTTTCTTGAAAAAAAAATCGGAAGGAAAGGAAGTTGAATTACGTGGTATCACAGGTAAGCCGAGAAAGATGATCAGTTATAATGTCATGAAAAATATTTTGAAGAAAGAAAAATGAGGCATAATTGCACAATTATGCTCACTAGAGGTTCAAACATCAAAATCATATATTTCTCCATATCTCCAAAAAGTATTGGACAGTCATTCCAAGGTGTTTGAGACTCCAAAATGGCTCCCACCTATTTGTGATAATGATCATGCTATTCATTTGATTCCAGGAAGTGTTCCTCCAAACATCAGGACTTACAGATATCCTTATGCTCAAAAGAGTGAGATTGAACGTATGGTTGCAGAAATGCTAGAGGTTGGTATAATTCAACCTAGTCAAAGTTCTTTCTTTGCTCCGATAGTATTGGTGCATAAGAAGGATGGATCATGGTGTATGTGTCCAGATTATAGGGAGCTTAACAAGCTCACTATTAAAGATAAATTTCCCGTCCCCTTCATTGATGAATTATTGGATGAATTACATGGACTGATTTACTTCACCAAGTTGGATCTTCGTTCTGGATATCATCAAATTAGAATGAAGACTAAAGACATTTCGAAAACAACATTCAGAACTCATGAGGGTCATTATGAATTTTTGGTCATGCCTTTTTGCCTTACTAATGCACCTTCCACATTTCAAGGTTTGATGAATTTCATTTTCAAACCCATCCTTAGAAAATTGGTGTTAATATTTTTTGATGAAATACTAATCTAAATCAAGTCTTGGAAGGATCATGTTCAACATGTTGACAATGTGCTCAAACTATTGGAGGAGAAAAAATTATATGCAAGAACCTCCAATTGTTTCTTTGGAGTACATGAGATGGATATTTGGGTCATATTGTATCTCATGAGGGTGTTAAGGTAGACACTAACAAAATTAAATCCATAAAGGAATGGAAAATCCCCACAACAATAAAGCATCTTCGAGGATTTCTGAGGTTAACAAGGTATTATCACAAGTTTGTTAATAATTATGGTATAATATCGGCACCTCTAACATCATTATTGAAGAAAGATGCATTTTCTTGGACTCTAAAAGCAACTAAGGCCTTTGAACATCTTAAAGAGACAATGTGCCAAGCACCGGTCTTAGCTATGCCAGACTTCAAAAAAAAAATATTGTGGAATGTGATGCCTCAGGAAATGGAATTGGAACGGTTTTAATGCAATAAGGAAGACCCATTACTTTTGAAAGTCGTCCAATCAAAGGAAAGTGTTTACAAAAACATATTTATGAGAGGGAAATGTTAGCAATACTACATGCACTAAAGCAATGGAGACCTTACCTAATGGGAAGACACTTCAAGGTAAAAACAGATCATGATAGTTTTAAATACTTTTTGGAACAAATATTATCTTCAGAACAACAGAAAAAATGGGTCACAAAGATGTTGGGTTATGACTTTGACATCATCTACAAAAAATGGAAGCAAAATGTTGTTGCAGATGCACTCTCAAGAAAGGATTAGGATGTGGAAGCATTTCTTTGTGCCATTTATATTATCCAACCTGAGGGGATAACCAAAGAAATGGATGAAAGGAAGAATAATGAAGAGGTGTGGACACTCATTTAAAATTTGCAGCAAGATCCTAGTACATCTGAAACATTTAGCTGGAAAAATGATTCATTATGGTACAAAGATTTCTTATATCTTTGTAATAATTCCCAACTCAAACAAAATATTCTTTTGTAATTGCACACCTCTCCCTTGGGAGGGCACTTTGGATTTTTAAAAACTTACCACAGGGTCAAGAAGGAATTTTTTTGGGATGACCTTAAATCTGATATTCAAAATTTTGTGGAAAATTGTTTGGTTTTCCAACAAAATTAAGTTGAGACAATTTAGACCCCATGTCTGTTACAACCTTTATCCATTCCAAGTCAACGTTGGGAGGAGGTTTCAATGGATTTTATCACAGTTTTACCCAAGTCCAAAGGAAATACTGTCATCATGGTGGTAGTTGACAAACTTACCAAGTATGCACAATTTTTTGCATTATCTCATCCATTTAAAGCTAGTACATTTTATACTGCAATTATAGAAACATTTCAAAATCTACATGGAAACCCAAAGATCATTGTAAGCGACAAAGATCCCATTTTTACAGGAAATTTTTGGACAGAATTATTTTCTTGTTTGGGTACTCAATTAGCTCATAGCTCATTATATCATCCTCAATCTGATGGGAAAACTGAGATAGTGAAAAAAATGTTTGGAAGGATATCTTTGTTGCTTTGTATCTAATAAACAAACACAATGGGTCAAGTGGTTACCTCTGGATGAATGGTGGTATAACACTTCCTTCCATACTACAGCAAAAATGACCCCATTTATGGCACTTTATGGATATCATCCATCATCCATCACTTCATATTTAAGAGAAAATTCTAAGGTTTAAGCAGTGGAAGATCACATCGAGCATCAATAACAAGTTCTCCAACTCTTAAAGGATAACCTCACTTTGGCGCAAAATCGAATGTAACAACAGGCATATCAACATCATAGGAAAAGAAGTTTTGATGTTGGCGACTGGGTATTCTTACGATTACAACCATACAAACAAGTTTCCCTCAAGCAAGTTAATAAGTAAAGTATCACCAAAGTATTCTAGTCCTTACAAGGTGTTGCAAAATATTGGTACTATGGCATACAAACTGGAGCTTCTTTCATCTTCTCGAGTCCACCCAGTTTTCCATGTTTCTTTATTAAAGAAGGTTATATGTGATAAGATCCCAGTTCAAACAATATTTCCAAAACTTGACGAAGAAGGAAAAATCATATTGGAACCTGAAGCAGTCACAAAAACAAGAACATGACAGCTACGAAATCGATCAATTTCAGAGTATCTCATCAAATGGAAGAACTTACCGGCTGAAGATTTGACATGGGAGGATGAGAGTTTTATACAAAAGCATCTAGAACCACTCAAGCGTTGAGAACAATGCTTTTTTTTGAAGGAGAGGGGCATGCTAGGTCCCTATAATGCTAGTGTATCCCCTTATTCTTATTGTTAGTATAGCCCCCTTATTGTTATTATTGTGCCCATGTAGTCCCCATATTGTTATTATTGTGCCCCATAGAAGCCCACTATTGTTATTGTTGTGCCCTTACATTTTTATTGTTATGTTGGCTAGGATTATATTGTGACACATTGTCTCCTATGTATAAAAAGGAGGTTTTTTCATTTGTATCACCAAGAATTGTTCATTTATGTAATGTAAAGGAGGTTTCCCCCTTAAAGAGGTCGATTTCTAAGTCGTTGATCTATCTTTTCTTCTATTTTGTGAGTTGTTTTCATAACAATGATGATAAAATAGGTCACCAATCCTAGGCAAAGGATACTTTTTAGTAATTGTGGCTTTATTTAGCAGACTATATTCAATGCACAGTTGCAATATTCCATCCTTTTTATTCACAAATAACATAGGGCTCCCTAGGGCGACACGTTGGGCTTAATATATCCCTTTTTTAGTATTTTCTTCAACTGTAATTTTAGCTCCACCAACTCTATCATGTTCATGTGATATCGATCCTTTGACACTAGAGTTGTCCCTGGAAATAACTCAATTGAGAAATTTATTTATGTTGGCGGTAATCCTAGAAATTTCTTGAGAAATACATCAATGAATTGTATTTATATTCGATGCTCTTCCATCTTGTCCCTACCATATTCTTATTTGTTGGTCACTCGGACCGAATATAAGGAACATCCCTTACGGTTGCATCTTTTCATTTGTCGAAATAATATCTTCCTGAGAGTCACCAACTTTCTTATCCCCTACAACATCACTCTTTCTCCTTCATCGCTAAGAAATTCTAATGTAATGTTCCCTCCCATCACCTTAGACTTTCCAAGCTAAATGGGAGGTGTTAATTTTAATTAACTCGGCCTACATGGTTTCATTATGAACATGGGGTTACAAAATTCTCCACTTTCCATAAAGAGGAATTAACTTTGGAGCACACCATCGCATTCAACTCATCGAGAGATTTTTGGAAATATAAATTTTATCTCAATCTGGTTCCCAGATCAAAATTTATTCCCATTTAAAGTTTAGACATTTAATCCCTATCACATAGGCAAGGACCTTCAATGTGGCACTAATGCTTTTTACTATGAATGTAGTATGAGGAAATTTTTATTCCAGTCTATAACATTTTGTATTCTCATCTAACTTGTGTTACCAAATTCTTTCTCGATCATAAGGAAAAAATCCTAAGTTAACTCACTATGGCACTCGTTAATTTAAGGAAACTCTTTAAAGGTGGAATATGATAGCTTTTTCCTAGACAAATAAAGCACTATAAAGTGGATAGATGTGTTAAATCATGAGAAAAAATCATCCACCCCAAATCTATGTCCTAAATTTCACTGGAGAGAAATTGATAGTCTCTGTAGCCTCCATTTTTCCTATAAATTGAAGGCTTGGCCATTGAGAAGTGAATGGGAATTATATGTATTTTTATTTTGTCAAGATATTCATTGAGAGAGATATTTTTTGGGGCTAGGACCTAGAGGAGGTGCTACTACAACTTCATCTATTGGTTGCAATCTTCCTCTTATTTCTTGTGTTTAACTAATGATTGCTTGGAATTTTGGCTTACATTGATTCATTCAGTAGTATATGCTTGTTTAGCTACTATGGATTTCGATTATCAAGATTAGTATGTTATAAGGATTTTTTGTTCTCCTTTGTGTGTGGGATTAGCCTTCAAAGTTAGTTGGGAGTGCTTCTCAACTACACTAACCACTCCAACTTATCTACATTGAGAAACAAATCGGTGCTTCTCTAACATTTCTCTATCAATATCTGCTTTGCTTATTGCATCATTGAAGTATCAAACCCTAGAATAATTCATCCCTTACCATGTCTATCTCGGGTTTCTGGTAAAACCTGAGAGTTGTTTGTCTAACCAAGCACAATTCCCTATAACAGAATTGGCAACTTCACTGGGGAGAATTCTACATCCCGATTTATTTTTCTCGCTTATCTTCCAGACCTCTAATCTTGTTCAATGATTGAATTCATATCCATTGTTTGCATGCAAAATATTCTAGTAGATTGAAGCCCTTTTCTCATACATATACCATCTTTTTCTAAGAAAAATTTATATAATTTTTTCTTCAATGGACTTCAAAGCATTATAACGTTGGTTAGCCCTTAGGTTCAATGTGTTGCCTCTAGATATAATGGACTATCTTGGATTGGTTACCTACGTTAATGCTTCAAACATCTTATTTTTCCCCCTCTCTGTGATTTCAACTACCATTTTTTTGTTTGTTTTTGTCCTAAGGTCTCTACTATCTTGGAATTTGATTGATTTTTCCAATTTCATGTTTTATTTTGAATATTAACTCAGTTTCATCCTTAAAAGAAAAAGAAAAATAAATTGCTTTGTCTGCTTCCTTGCTTGATTGTTCAGTTCATTAGTGTGCATGTAACTTGAGTGTGATTGTCTGCATTTATTAGGTTCACTGGAAATTGCCTTGTGCTTGTTTATTTGGAAAATGATGTATGTTGCTCTCTCCTTGTATAACTTATTGTTCATCAAAAGAAAATATAAGAGCATGATATGCATGGTTTGATTTAGAGTCTCATAAAATTTCATATGTCAAAACCCCTTTCGAAGACATTATATACGTACCTTAAAATCAATCATCTATTAAAATTGACCAGCAACTATTTTTCATAGGAAAAAAACATATTAGTTTAGGCTAGGGTCTTGGGTTATGCTATGTAATTCAACCCCCCAAGGTTGCAAAACCAAACTAGAGTCATTAACGACTGAAAATTCTACTGCACTCTCATTGATGGGGACCTCTCCTCTCACACAGGAGTTAAGTGTGAGGAAACATTGGAGTGCATGATAAGGTAGCTCACCTTCGAGTGCATTTCGGTGGACATTATTTTTACGGGGGCTTCCTTCAAGAATTTTTGAGCTGAGTGAGGGACTCGAGTATCATTCCCACACAGTGTGTTTCCCATGACTATGATCCCCCAAATAGTAACTGTGATTTGTAGGTAAATATTAGTGGCCAAAATCTTAGGGAAACATACACAAGGTGACTGGGGTGGGTTTCCCTGGTACCTAAAGAGATACAAACGTACTTCATATTTGGTTTGTTGGGAGAATACTCATCTTCATGAGAGTGATTTTCCCCTTCATATTTAGGTTCGAGTGAAGCTCAGAGGTAATCGTAATTGTCTCTATCCAAACTAGCTTCTTCTTATAGTTCTTTGATATTTGATTCCATCACCCACTAGTTGCAACTATCTGGAAATTTATAACTTCTTATTGATCTCCTAGAGTTCTTTTATTTTTAGGAATGCGTTGTTTCTTACTAAGACTATATATGTGTGTGTTTGTGTGTGCGTGTGTGTGTACCACTTAATTTAAAATTTGTAAAACATATATCATTCACTTTGGCTACTATAGTACCTCATCATCAATCTCCATGTCTACGAGGACTTCCTCCACCTTCTATGGAGGAATATACGAGTGAATCAGATTGCCCCACCACTCATGGGAGTCAAACTCTAGTTTAAGGCCCTGAATCACACCATATTTACCCAGATTATATCTTACCAAAGGACCCTTTTACTAAAGGTTTTGTATCTCCTTATAATCCTCCACTTACTGATCCTCTTGGGCCTGCCTTGATTTAGGTAGCACCTTTTCCTATAGTGTCGTTGTCATTCTCCCACCTAAATGTTCTAATGAATGCTATTGAGTGGTGGTATTGTTTGGACACCTTTGCTCCACTTCCACCCAACCCACCTGCATTAATTTCCAAACCCTTTTTTGGTCATCCTACTGTGCATCTTATACCCAATCCAGGAATCCCAACTACACCCACTTTGGGTGGTGTGAAACAATTTTCTTGCCCCCACCGGCCCAACTCCTTTCGTGTTGGATCCTAGACCCTTGGCCCTCACCCCATTAGGTGTTGTTAGTTTGATAACCTTCAACAATCATTTTGGTTGGAATCCTTTGCTTAGTTAAACTCCTCCTCCATTATAGAGAGGGGGGAATGTTTCTGGAACTTATATGCCTTCCAAGGGCATCCCTGAAC
>JAXQQM020062975.1:0-55218 GCA_034641835.2 Pinus albicaulis
TGTGCACTAGTGCATTTCTACGACCTATGGGCACTGCACAAATACCAATACCAATTAGAACACCCAGTGTGCTTTATTGATGAATACCACCCAGGTGGTCGAATAGGCATTGCATGCACTAGTATGGTTTGAATTTAACGCGTTGCTATGTTTTTATAACTTAATGGTCCGATGTGTTTTAACACATAAATGACTCGGTACGTTTTTACACCTTAACGAGGCCAGTGCATGCACCCTCCATCGACCCGGTGCATCTTTATGGGTGACACGCACCGGGATGTTTCTAAACACCCCGGGGCTTCCAAAATTTGTTTTCCATCCCAGTGCTTGGTATATTTATAGTACCGGTGTATACATCATAAAACGCACCGGTGCGTTCACACATGATGCGTGCACCGATGAGAAAAACATTCTGCCACCCAATTATTTTTAGTTCTGTTGAAGTTCCATTAGAAGCTCCGTCAAAAATTTCGTTACCAAAAGCGGATGTTGTAGCAAATGTTTTTTTGACAATTTTGGCCAATTTTATAACACTAAAAACCTCCTTTATAATCTTCGCTAGAGGGTCTTTTCCTTGTAGTGGTTCTATGTGCAAGACATAGAATGGAATGATGGTGGCACATAGAATTATCAGCCAAGGAACTATAACCCACCATTTAGAGGACTAGGTCCACTTAGGAGAGGAAAAGGCCCATTAGGAAGAATATGAGGATGTTATGGGTGTCGTAGAGGGCCTATAATATGCTATAATTGAAAGCAAGCTAGCCACTTTACTCAAGATTTCCATAATACCTGTATTACATGTACATATTGTAGGCAATTGATCATGCAACATAAGCTTTTCCATGGCTTATAGCCAAGTGGTAGGAGAAACAACGGCCTGATGTGTAGATGGTGACAACAAAAGCTTGTCGAGACCACACCCAAATATGCGCAGTCACCAGAGGTGGGATAAGAATGGGGATGGATGCCATAAATTAGACCAAGCAATCCCACCCATGGGTATGGAAAGCTACTGAACACCCTCCATACTTTTATTCGGTTAAAAAGAAGTAGACATACCAAAAGGTGAGGAAGGATATTTTTGTGGTAGAATGGGGACTTCAAGCTCAATATTGCAGCCACATATGGCACTACTCAATGGTCAACCTCTGGCAAAGGGAATTACTGCGGAATTCAATCCCATATAGAGTTTCCTTAAAAATATGCTTATGCTTAATGCAAGATTGGTGCACAGTAAATAAACTACATAGGATGAATACCATTATGCATAGGAGAAAGAGGCGGCTACCACATAAAAACCATAGAGAACAATGAATTAGGTACTGTGCAGGAAGAACACCAACCGAGAATTGTAGTTTAAAGCTCAACTTGTCGATTATGATATGTATAATGTCATATTGGATTTGGTTTTAGATGTAAAAATCTTGCTGAAGAAGACTTGGGAGATGATGGGGAAGCCAAAATTTTAATGGTCATATAGTCACTAATCTCTCAATTTGTGCTAGTGACCTATTCAACTTAGGTTGGCGAACTAGTATAGGATATTCCTTATTGGAGGACTAGTAGATGTTGAAGTTAACGTCGACAAGAGTAGCCCTACCGATTTTGAAGTGATTGAGATAGTGGATGATAGGACCCATACCCGAAATTACTTGGCATACATTGGGACTTCAACAACCAAATTTTGATTAATTTGAAGAATCATGATATTTGAATCAGGAGGATAATAAGTGGTCACACCCTTAGATCCAAAAGAGGAGGAATACTATGTTGAACCTATGAGAGAGGACCTCAACAAAATGGATCTCAAAAATTTATATAATGTTACCGCAAGATATGATGACTATGTCCACCCTATAGCGGATGGGACCTTAATTTGGAGAAGTATCAATTCTTGTTTGATGGATTTGGATGAGGCCTTGGAGAACTGGAAGAAGCTCCTCTATGAGGTGTCTACCCGATGATGCACAGATGGCATTAACATATTAAAATCACTAACATAGTAAAATGGATCAACGCAACGGTATCAAAGCCACCCAAGTTTGATGGTATTGCAATTTTTTGTACATTTGTAAAATAATTTGAGGCACTAAGTGTTGGAGTAGCTTAGGCTGCCAGAAGTTGACATTGCCCTAAAATCCACTTCGTTGCACTGGTGGGTAGCACATAAGGAGTACGTTGACACCTAGTAGAAATGAAATTGTTTCTTACATATCGTATTTGGGTTAGATGTAGGAAATAGTACATTGGAAAGAGTTTCCTAGTAATACACTTGGAGAATTATGTTGCAAATTGGAGAAGTGAAAAGGTTCTAGAGAAAACATGGGTGCATTACTTCATATATGCTCTAGAAGCAATACCATGCAACTAGTATACCTAGTTAGATTTGCAATGAGGTACAATGAAGTGGGAGAGGGTGGTAGAGAGTTTCAAAAATGTCCAATCCTAAAAGCTTCAATGGAGTTTCGGTTGTCAATCATTTTTGGATAGATGTCTCATAAAAATCAAAAGCTTATTGACTCTAAAACTGTATTCCATAATCTCCTGCGTGGATGGTGGGAAATTTTTTATTAGATTAATTTATTAATATTATGCCATTCTTTGTAATTGGTAAAAAAATACAACGGGTGAGTAGTTTGCTATAATTAGTCATAATGATGTTTGAATTTTTTACTCGTAAATTTTATAAAAGATTGAAAGATTAAAATATTTTGAAATGATGAGTGACATTACATTCATGTTAAGGAACTAATATATTTTGATTAATAAAAAAAGATAACGTTGAGATTAAATTTATAGGCATTTAAAATTTTAATTGATAGAATTAATAAATTTTGATTAATCAAACAATATAATGTTGAGATTAAGATTTATAGGCATTTAAAAATTTAATCTATAGAATTAAAATATATATATATATATTTAACTTTATAAATAGGGACGTTCTAAAATATTTAACTTCACTTCTGGTTTTTAATCAAAGGAACTATTGTAATGTGTCAGATGTTCTTATCCCAATGTTAAGTATAAAATATATGGGTTAGATATTTTAAGAAAAATAATATTAAGAACACATTTACTGAACCTCAATAGATTTAGAAAGTCAAAATTCACTATCTTAAAGAGAAATAAAGGAAATTTTATATTCATAGTAATTATTCCAAAATACTACGAAATAAAAGTATCTATTAAAGGTTGTCCTAGGTTAAATTGTTGCTTCATGTGAGATTGGGCCAATGAATGATACCACACGCTGCAAAGAATGCCAAGAATCTGCATACTACAAAGAATGACTAACACTAGTTGTGATGGAGCCGCGTAGATGTGCGACAGAGATAGGAAGGACTTGGACATAAACAACCAAAAGCATTTGCTAAGCAATTAGTTACAACTCGTCGACTTGTTGTTAGTTCATTCCAACCAAGTTAGTTATCGATCTTTGCCTGTTATGCACAAATTAATGTTGTTGGCATAAATTTTTTTGAGAGGTTTTAGTCCATCAAGTTGTTATTGATAAGTTGTTGTAAATGTTGTTTGGACTGTTGAGAATAAAGTTTGTTATCCTTTCAATGGATGGGATGATGTTAGAATGGAAATTGTAATGATCTCTACTAATAATTATAATTGTAGGAGAGGAGAGAATGAGGGACAAAGAGAGGATATATGTATGAAAACAAATTTATTGTTGTATAATGAAGATCTCGCATGGATGAATAAAATCTAAATTGGTTGGTTTCACTAAAATATTGATTACATGTTTTTTGTTTGTATAATGAAATGCTACTATAAATACTATTGAAATGTAATGATCTACTTTAATGTGTCATCCATATGCCTTTGAGGTTCATTGGTAGATTTTGTATACGATACATTGAGTATGAGTATCTTTACTATGTGATTTATTATATATGTGTTGCACTATGGATCTGAATGGTTGAAAAATCTAGCCCCAAGTCTGATGGACAAATTGGAATTATTTGTCTCCCCTCCTCTTGCAAAACATTTATAGGTTCTTGAAATCGCATCATGATGCCTCGGGTGAGACCTCATATGTTTGCGGGTAAATATGTCGGTGTGCGGGAGTATTTTGACATCTTTAATTAATTAATAATGAGAACCACTCCCAATTAGTTTTATAGACCCCATAGCCAGTAGGATTCGTAGCTCATTATTTATAATTGCATCATATATACTCATTGTTTTGGATTTTTGGCATGGAAATCAATCTTTTAGATGCATATTTTTATGTCGTCACAACATATTTACATGATTCACAAGGTTAGAAATCAATCTTTGGTGTAATTGCATATTTCAGATTTGATAATTGTAGGTCATTGATAGGCTATCAATTTCTTTAATGTTTCACTTCTAATTGAGTATTTAACTGAAAATATTGAGTATCTTATACATGAATATTTTTCCCTCCACCCACTTTTCATAATTTCCATAACCATTAGGTACAAAATTCGATCCTATTTTTCTTATTTAGTAAAATATTTTCCAAGACTTTAAAAAGTTTTATAATTTATTGAAAGTTGTAGAATTTACAATTTCTAAAGTTTCAATATATATATATATTTTAAAGTCTAATTCTTTAAAGGGTATTAGCTCAATGGAACAACATATACTTTACAGGCAGAATGTTGGAAGTTTGATTCCATCATGCCCTAATATTTATAAGGAATTAAGATGATTAATATTTAGTGATAGAGACTCTTTTGACCATCCCCAATGAGTTGATGGTGACATTTTTCGACCCTCACCAAAATATGAAATGGTGACGGTAAATGCTCACCACCATATATATGCATCAATAGCGATGACCATGAAAGTTCCATCACCACAAATCGATGTTGTTCATATGAAATGGTGACAGTCACTATCCGTCATTATAATCATTATTCGTGATGGACCTTGAATGTTACCACCACACTTATACTTTTGGCGACGTTGACTTTTTTTGCGACGAAGGTTAAGTTCCATCACCATTTGTCATATGAAATGGTGATGTTCACTATCCGTCATTATAAACCATTATTGGTGACGGACCTTGAATGTCACCAAAACACCTATACTTTTGGTGACGCACCTTTTGTGACGATCAATTTTTTGTGACGGAGGCTCTTTTGACCATCATCAATGAGCTTATGGTGATATTTTTCGACCCTCACCAATGTCATTTTTTCTTGTAGCGTAATTGAGGATCAAACATTGGTGGTATTGTTGTAATATGTTAAATTCTTGTTTGTATTGAATCAAGTATTTATTGTAAAATATCAATCAACGTGTTATATATTGGAAATTACAAGTATGGTAAATATGGGAAAAATATTGGTGCTTTGCATGTAAATCTACAAAACATATCAAAACTACTCTTATTTTATCTTTTCATTATAATGAACACTAATGTTTTGAGTTTGAGTGATTGAGGATGGCTAGAGGTGTTCCCTCAAATTAGAAGTTTGGTGTTGGAATTCAATGTGGATTTTCCATTCAAGAATCATATAGAATCTGGAATTTTAAAGTTACAATCCAAAATAAACCTTTTTGGGGGCATACTAGTGATGATTGCTACATATTTCGATGTTGTAAATTTTCTCCAAATCGTAGCTAATATATTGTAACACAGGTGAGGAACACAATGGGAAGGGAGTTGTCTTTGCAATTTATCCACTTACATTGTAGTGATCCATAAATATAATAAAAACATTAACAATCTAATATAGACTAGTTGGCGTATTCATATGTGATAATGGACCCAAATAGTAGTTATTATCTGAAGAAATTCTCATCATACTTGGGAATTCTTAACATCATCGACCTCTAGCCCTGGACTTATTCACTTAGCGTTCTACATTATCTGTTTATATACATATATACGATACTATCATATTATTGTATAAATTTTACTTCATTTCATTTTATTCTAGACTTAGCTTTGGCATTTTCTAGGATTTTTGTTTGCACTCCCACATTGTATAAGTAATCTACAACTTGATATTTTTAGCATGAAACTTAGTTGGCATGATTGTGTCTAATATTTCCTTGAATGTTTAATACTAATTTAAATAAGGTGTTATTTTCTATGGTGACATTTTCTTTTCTTTTTTTATAAAAGTTAATTGGCCACATAGAAGCCATTATTTCCCAACTGAAGAAAACTAGTTCGAGTTTCTTTCTTTTATGGGGGAAAATAGCATTGACAATATTTCTTTTGTTGAGGTATATATCATATAAATCCTTTATAGTATACTTTAATTTATATTCTAGTGTTCATCATCTTTCATGTCTTATACTCCGCATAGTATCTTCTTTCCTTTTCAGAAAAGGAACTCAGTATTGATGGTAAGAATTAGGAATTGAAGAAAGAGGACATCAATAACACTAAAGCGACAAAATTAAAATTAAATAGAGAGAGAAGAGAATTGGTCTAGTGGTACTCGTAGAGTCAATATCCCGCATAAGAGACACACCTAGAGATTGATGGTCAAGTCTTCAGAGTTGGTGAATTCACATGCAATGCCTTGGAAACACAATGATAATGTTTTGAAGTGATGAAACAATATTTCATGTGTAAATTGTACTCCAACCAATATTACGTTGGAAACTCATATTGTAATACTTGATATTTTATATAATATAATTTATGTGGTTGAAATTATTTATAGTTGCACTTGATATTATTTAGTATTGTAATTAAAATATGTAACTTTGCGTTTTCATATTAGATGAACATGTACATTGTATGCCATTTTTTTTAATTTCGTTGCAAAATCATACTAATTAATTTATGTTGATTTATAATAAACAAATAAATCAATCTAAAACTACTAAATTAGTAGTTTATGTTTATTAATGAGCACAACTAAAATGAATATACAACTAAATTAATTGCATATAATAATTGTTAATGAAAGTAAGTGAAATGAATATAAAATACTAAAGTAGTCATTAATATAATGAATATGAAACTACCAAAAAAAGATAAATGACTACTACAAATGATAATTTTTTTTATTACAAATGACAACTAAATTCCACATATATACGACTATTAGTAGCTAATTTACAGTATCTTATAACACGACCAAAATTTATTCATATTTATTTGGTCATTAATTGGCTTCAAACAATGACTAAAATTTGCATATATATGACTATTAGTAGCTAATTTAAAGTATCTTATAACATGACCAAAATTTAGCCATATTTCTATGGACATTAATTGGTTTCAAACGATAACTAAAATCTGCATATATATGAATATTAGTAGCCAATTTATAGTATCTTATAACATGACCAACATTTTGGTCATATTTCTTTGGTCATTAATTGGTTTTCTAGGGTGATCATTTAGTAATATATTTTTTTGTATATTTGGTCATTAATTGTGACAATTAATGACTAAATCAATGACCGAATTTATGACTAAATATACTACTAGACATAAAGTTGAGACAACTAATTAATGACTAAGCTAAAAACGATTAAACGTTGGTCACGTTATAAGATAATGTAAATTATCTACTATTGGTCACCGACCGAAAAATAGTTGTTTATATGCAAATTTTAGTAATTTTTTTAGTAACTAATTAGCCATTTTGTCTTATTGATAGATAGGGTTTGAAACATTATAGGCCCACCTTTATACATAGGGAAATTGAAATTTTTTTCTCCAAAATGGATCATGTTTAGTGACCGGGTGGAATTAGCATGGAGTTGGGCATCAAAACGGCCATAAGAATAGCAAATTTATTCCATCTGATTATTTATACCATTATATCCCTCCCCAAGTATGGATTGGCGAGAGATTATGAGTTGGTATTCTATCGATAGTTTGATTCTTTGGAGAATACTCACAGCCGAGGGCATATTGCAGTGTGGGCCCTTTGGTGCGGGCAGTGATGGAGGGCTGAAATGGTACCATAACCCACAAGTCCCAGGATTTAGGTGGCATTCGGATCCAGGAGAATCCATTAATGGCGAGTTAGTGTAAATATTATTTGGGATCCGGGTATCGAAGGATCCATTACTAATCCACTAGTAGAAAATGATGCAATTAATGACTAGGTGACTAAACACATTAGTCACCGCAATTATTTCAAGTGAATTACTGCTAAATTTGAGAAATTTTAAGTGACCGAACTAAAAATGACTAACTCAAATGACTAATTTAGTCTAGGGATAAAATATACAACTAGATAATAAGTGACTAAACTAAAAACGCTAACTTAAATGAATAATTTAGTCCATGATTAAAATATATGACTAGATAATAAGTGAAAAAATTAATAATGATTAACGTAAATGACTATTATAGTCCAACAATAAAAATATGACCAAATAACAAGTACAACAAGTATATGAATTAGTCATTTATGTTAGTAATTTTTAATTGTGTCACTCCAAAAATGGAAAATTGGAATTTTGATACCGGAGTGTTACATTTCACTATAAGGGTCTTTGAATCCATATTTAGTGTTAAAATTATGAATCCTATTTTGTCTCTAAATTTTAACACTACATATGGATTCAAAGGCCCCCTTTTTTGAATCCATCTGCAATGTTAAATTTAGAGGCAAAGGGGTCTTTGAGTCCATCTGCAGTGCTAAAATTTAGAGACCCTTGTCTGCAGTGTTAACATTTAGGTAGATGGATTTAACGACCCCCTTAAAGGGGTCCATGAATCCATCTATAATGCTAAAATTATAACACTTTTATACAATCGCTACTAAACCAACATCGAAGTTGCTATTAAAATGATTAACCACAACATACATTGACATAGTCAATATCCTTGTCATATTCATATATATATATATATATATATATATATATATATATATGGTTCTTCTCAATGACTATCATGATCACCACATTTTCACTTTAATTTAGTCTTTAACGATTCAATATATAAATATACGTAGAATGACAAAAGGTGTCACTTGGACATAGAAAATTGATCATTTTTTACTATTAACATATGGTGTTGATAAAGCTATAACAAATCCTTTTTTATTTTTTTCCCTCCATTTTTTTGGTATTCACAAATTTATTTTATTTTTAAACACATTTACATTTATTTTTCATTTTAAATTTCCCTTACACACTTATTAATTATTAATTTGGTGGGAGATTCAACATCCAAATTTTCAATATATGTTTGTACTGCTGCTTTATATGTTTTCAATGCATGTTTATGGGCTTTTGTATCAAGTTGAGTTCTCTATTGTTATAAAATTGGATGCATTAAGGGTATATTTGGAAGGTAATCCTGTCGTCACCAGATATAGAATCGATAGAATTTCTTTCATTCTTATAACATACTAGGCAGTGTGGATTGCAGAGAAATTACTCACTAGGTATGCTAAGAATTCATATGCCATTTTTCTGCTTAGGGGTATTGGACTGTAGAGAAATGATTCACTTGGTGTGCTAAGAATTCATATGCCCTTGTTCTGCTTAGGGGTATATTTGTTAATGGTGGGATGGAAGGAATTTCAGCATGGCCAAATATAAAATCGATAGAATTTATTTCATTCTTATATCCTACAAGGCGGTGTGGATTGCAAAGAAATGATTCATTGGGTATGCTAAGAATTCAGATGGCATTGTTACGCTGCTAACATGTATATGGGAGGGGGGGGGGGGGGGGTACAGAATTTTTTTGTGAGTGAGTTTTGTTGATAGAAGGATTTTGGTATTGACAAAATTCCATTTATGGGGATTTAGGGTGATTTGAGGACTTGTCTAGGGAATTTTATGTTGAAGATACCCTATTATAATCAATATGGAGTCCAGTGAAGTGCCCCAACAAAATAAATCGAATGGAAATCCTGCAAGGCTTCCCCAGGATTGGCCGATCAGAAAAATGGTGCTGCCAAGAAGTGTTTTAGAGAAATAACTTCCAGGTTAATGTCTAAATCCATTTCTTATTCATCATCTTATGTTTCTGGTGTGGTTCTATGGTTTGGGAATTCTGTTGATCCTAGGTACTCCATCATGGCATGAGGAAATATGAAAAGTGAGGAAGATCGAGCATAACTGGAAGAATTGTGTGGAATAAGTGGATTTATTCGGTTGGGGCATCATTTCTCTGGTTCTATTTATTCCCATTCAATTCTGACCTGATGGTATCCTAAGAATCCATCAATAAATGAGTAAGCTTCTCAATAAATCAAGCTTTGTCAATCAAAACGAATATGCATCAAACTCTTTGTCAAGGTCTCTATGGGTTAGTCTATGTAGGTGGGTCAACCAACCAAGTCTTACCTTATCTTATGTCTTTACGCTATGCTCACAAATGCTTACACTCACCCCGTAGCAAAGGTAAAGGAAGAAACACCACGAGCACCAACACCTGTAGTTTCAGAGGGATGGACCTTACTACTCAGCTAGTCATGAGGCAAGGTCTGGTTAAAGTTTCAGTTATTTATCATATTCAGTTGATCCAATTGGAGAACCATAAGCATAACCTCCTAGGAGGTATGTGCGGAAAAAACAAGGGTGATAGGAATAGATCCCACATCCTCACTAGGCACCATTCACAGTTGGCATTAAGTCGAATTTTCTCAGCTATTGCTCCAGGAGGTAGGAGGAACAAGTTGTGTTCCATAGCGGTAAGTTATGTCTGTAGTAACCAACCACGTGTTCTTTAGCGGTAAGTGAGGTAGTCACCGTTTTCTGTATTTCTAGGACACCTATTTCTTTCTCTCTTATTTATTTCATAGGCAGCGGGTCCAGGTCAAATCCGGTGGGGGGTATTTCCATCTAGCTAAGGTTAGCCACTTGGTATTTATCCCTTCCATGTTGGAGTAGTGAAATATGGAGTTTAGTTCTCCAGTTTGGGGTCGAGATTGAACCTCAGCAACATCTTAACTAGTTTTAGTTTCTCCAGCTTTAGAAAAAGATTAGATAGAGAGGGAGCCTAGAGGGAAGGACCAAGAGGCAGAGTGGGCTTAGCATGTGAGGCACATTAGGCTTGACGAATTGTGTGGTGCCTTGTTACACATTTGGTTCTATGTTGATTAGTGCACAAATTGGAGTTCGTCAAAGATCCTCTTATGTAGTCTTCACTTGAGTTGCTGGTGATAAGATCTCTTTTTTAGTCTTCACTTGAGTTGTTACAAAGAGCTAATCTAAAAAACCTACACATAGAAGTTTAGCCTCAACGGGCTGTTAGCCGGGAAACCATAATCTAGGAATGGAATTACAACACCATTTACTTATTGCTTTTCTTTTCAATGCAGCCTGCCTCATAGTCTGCCTCATAGTCTTGGAAGATTTGATGTATTCTCATTTTGGTTAACTTTGGAGTCTGGACATTTGTCTAACTTTTGTCATCATTTCAGAAATATTTTTCCAGGAAATGTGAAGCATTTTGTTCACAATGATACTATAGTAGCCCTGGAAAGTTGAACGACAATGAAACTTCATGGTTGTGTGTTGATTGTTGGGACTGGAACAATAATGTATGGCTTTACAGAAGATGGCAGAGAAGCCAAAGCTGTTGGTGCAAGACTAATATTGGGTGATTGGGGCGGGTGATTTTTAACATTGTTGATCTTTAAATAGCACATATATTGTAGCTTTACAGTTGAACTGAATTCACAAAAGAAAATTGAAAATGTTGATTTTGGACATGTATATAATTGTTCATTTGTTTAATGAAACTTAAAAGTGTGAATGCTATCTAAAGTAAGAATCCTTTGAAGTTAGTTCCATTTTATGATTTGGTGTTTTTTGTAAAATGTGAGGAATGAATTTGGGTGATGTTACCAGTAGTGTGTTTTATCCTATTGTCAGTTTCAATCCATGAAAATGCATATGGATCTTATGTGAAGAAGTGAAAACATTAATGTAGATCATCAAGACATTCTTATTCAACCGTGGCATGTAAGCTTTGATATGCCATCCATTGTATATATAGCTACAAGGCTTGTGGCTTTGGGAGAACACTAATCTTACTATATAAATGCATGACATTGGTTTATGAAAATCTTATTTAAGTTGAACATAAAATAACTCAACTAACTATCAACTGATGAATTGAAATTTTAGAACAACTAGGAGTTGCACTCTGAATGCATAAATTCAAATAAAGTGAATCATTCAAGAAACAATGTCACATAGTCTTAATTGAATGATCGTTGCTACAAAAAATTGAAATACACACACCAGCTACAACTACGAAAATAAATGAAACCATACAAGACATAACTAAAACCATGCAAGGGGAAAATACTACTCCTAGTTGCACACCCTGAGTGGGCCATTTTTTTGAAGGTCAAGGTGTTGAATCCATCACACATAAATGCTACTCATGGAACCATAATGGAATAATGTATCTAGGCTTTAAATGCATCATCTAGAAATTACAGAGTACACTTTAATTGTCTATATCTCTCTTATCTCTAACTTGAACCCTAAATGTGTTAAAACTAGAACTACTTATGAGGTAAGGTTGTTGGGTTCTTTGAAATTCCAACAGAATCCCAAAATACCCTGACAAATTCCTAAACTAAATTCCCAAATATAACCTAATAACTTTATGAACGAAATTCCCAAGTATAACCTAGCAACTTCCTAAAACCAAATTCTGAAGAATAACCTAACAACTTCTTGAAAATGCAAACTAAAAATTGCTGGAATTAACAAATTATACTTTTAGCTGGTGAGTTGATATTGTGGGGACTATGTTACCCTATAATCCGAGTGCGATGTGTCAACCTGGTTGTTGTTTGGGAATTCCACCCTAGAATTGGCGTGCTGTAGAATTAAGAAATTTTTTGCAGCTAGCCTAAGGAAGTGATTCTGGAGATTCTGCAATCGTCTTTAATCATTTTGTGTAAGGAATTTTGTGGTAGGTGTTAATTCTACACTAAATGTTGATGAACACTGGTAACCTTCAACATATCATAATTGGCGAGAACTAAGACATTTCATTCAAAATCTTCGTAGAGACTGTCAACACATTAATTTGGAATGAATTAACTATTTTAATCCAAATTTCTATAATAAGGTGGTTAAACAATCTAGAAAACTGGATGTGTTAGGTTTTTTATACTCATGAAAATGTGAGTGGAAGATGAGAAAACCGAGACATTTATGAGGTTCACCATCACCTGCAAGATGAATTTATTGTACACCCTTGTGCAATAAAGTTGTCCATGTCATTCGTATCTAATTTCTCTGAAATCATAAATTTCAAATGGATTTGTGCACTTTTTTTATTGATAGCCCATGACCGAGTCAATTTACTCCAATTGGTCACATTCACTTTCTGCATTTATTGGACGAGTGCTCTTCCAGTTCAAAATTGGATAGCATAGCAAGGGAAATTTGAATCCAAGTCTTATCCAATGTATTTCAATATGCATTACAAAGCTAGTGTAAAGGTGAGCCTTGCATATAGCTGGTTTGAGATTTGAAATTGATTTGGGTTCCCTTCTCTTCAATTCTTATGTAAGTTCATTCCTTCTCATTTGGGAATTCATTACATGGTCACTTCAAGTATCAACAAAGGCTTTGAATTTCTCTAATAATTGTTGTTATTCCATTACCCATTGGATCTGAGAATGTGAAGCGTTTTAGTAATGCTCATAGATAGCCTCTGTTGGGGCATGATCTCTGCTCAGACAAGAAACTCAACCTTGGATTTGTAATCGTTATAGGCCCACAATTCTTCAAATATTTGAATTTCATTCTACATAGTAGAGATAGATTCCTTAAAATACCATCCTCCATAAAAGGATAAAGAGTCCATTTTGTGAGCTTAGGCAGGACATAATTGTGTAAATATAACTCGCATTCTAATTTCTGCCTCTCAAGAATGCCTATGAAATATCAAGAAAATACCTGGTTCATCCACATTAACAATTGGTAGATTTGAAGCATTCCTCTCCAGTGAAATTTGAACCATTGCTCCTTAAAATATAAGGCGTACACTTTGGCAGGTGGCCTACAGGCGAACATTAAGGAAGCATAATCACTTGTGTTTTCATTTATTTCCTTAAAGTTTTGAGATTTCAGGGACTCTCTTTAATTTCTTCATCTTATTTCTCCCACTCCTTATTATCTTCTTTGAGTTACATAATTGTGCTTTGCTAGGCTACGTGTGAGATAACAAACTTTTCTTTAAAGAATGCAATAGTTTGTTGATGCCTTTCAAGGGTTTTATATCCCTATTCATATGATTATGATTTTGCCTTCTATAAGCCAACCTCTGTAGCTACAATGCAACTATTTTAGGAGTTTCTTGAATTCTGCCAAAGTTTTCAGGAACCTGTGTTGGAGAAGGTAATGACACTTGACATTTAGCATCTGAATTTTCCACTACTCCTCACATGTAAACAGGAATTTCCCTTATTAGGGATTCCACAACACATTGTTCCATTCATCTCGATTTATCCAATAATTATGTTTTGTCTATAGTAGGTGTCAATAATTTTGTAACATTTGTTTGGATTTCTTTAAGAATCGCTGCCCTAAATTTCGTAGCAGATTTTGAGGCATGCCCTTGGGATTCTATGGCAGTGGCTGTCTTGGTCTTATTTTATTCCTCGCCCTTTGCTATCTGCCTTTCTTCTAACTTCTGTATTTCTTGAACAATTCTTCTTTGGGACCATCTAACCAAATCTATGGCAACAACATCCGGTCTCCTTGTTTCTGTGATAGTGTCTTGTGGCTTGGTCTAAGGTTTTCTTTAGTGTGCATTTCTGCAACTCTCTCCTCAACACTCTCATTTTTCCTTTTAGCTGTTGGAGTTATAGTGAATTCCTCTCGAGTTACCTGTGGCCGCTTCCTCTGGAGGGTGGCATCTTTTTGACCAAGAGGTGGATTAGCATATGGTGTGCAAGACTTGTCAATTCACTTGCTGGATCTCACCAGCTATATTTTGCAGTAATTTCATCAAGAAATAAAGACAATGGTTTTTTCATTTTTCTTTAAATATGATACTAATTTAAAATGGAAAGTGAGTTTGAGATGGTGCTTTATCTTGAATTTTGGATTATGAATGGGATTATTTTGGAAATGGCGATTTTCACCATATGTGATGTTGCATTATGAATGAAAAAGTAGTAAAATCCATCATAATGTTGATTTTTGAGTAGCTTGGGAGGTACTCCAAGCGCTAGGGTTCAGGGTTTGAAGGAAAAGCGCCACAAGAGTCACTTTTGGCCTTGGAACCCAAGCAGAGGGTTTTTCACCAATCGTGTTTTGGGGCATTTCCATGAGCACATTTCTACATGTGATGGATGAGGATGATAGATCTCAACGAGACGAATCTAACGCAACAAGAATCATCTAATTCAGAGTTGCAAAAGTGGAGATATGGATTTTTGAAGATTAATTGTGGGGTTGACACCATAAGTGTCAAGGTCAGCCTAAGGTTGTTTTAGGCTTATGACAGTTGGACAACCCCTATTGTGACATTGAAGAAGCCCTTCATTTATGGTATAAATAGAAGGCAGAGAGGAGGCATTTAAGCATATATTTGTGAAACACACACAAGGCAAGTAACTCGTTGGAGGAGAGAGAAATTTATGTTCTAGGGCTACAACACAGAGAAGCAAATCGGTGAAGGAGGAGAGGGCCGTTGAGGCCTAGTTCAGGGTCTGAACTACTGGAGGGAAGGCTGAGTGCCTTGCTGGAGGAGTCGTTGCCATTTCAGGATTGTTTGAGGGCTAAAAAAAGGTGGGCAGACCCCTTGCAAGGCTGCTGCAGCACTGCACATACTTGCTATAGGGTGCCACAACAAATTATAGGCATGCCGAGGGCTAGAAAAACCTAGAATTGTAGCAACCATCTTCGGCCCCTCAAGGAAGGGAAACCACATTGTTTAGGAGGATAATGTAGTGTGCCCTAACTAGACCTAGGTTATGTACAAATTAGGTCTCAAATAGAGAGCTAAGGTATGTTTTTGAAGACATTCTTGTAGGTGTTGGATCCAAGTATTGGATCAATTTTGGATCGATTTCGTTTGCAGCTTGTGGGAGCCAATTTGGAGGCCTGATTGGGTGATCGAAAGCCTTCGTCGGTGCAGATATTGCAGTGTAGTAGTAGGTGCCACTGACGTGGTGGAGGGTAGTGTGTTGGCTACCCAAAGTAGCCCTAGGACAAGCTATCTTGAAGTGACAAAGAGGAGCTGAAGGTTGGGTGAAGATTGGTGCCGAAGTGTAGCACCTTGATGGACAAAGGTGATTGCTAGCCTTGTAGATTGGAGCTCAGGATTAGGCCTACCTAGAGACTAGATTGGATCAGCCTGTGTACATGGTACAAAAGTGGTGTGCAAAAACGTTAGGTGGCATCCCTCCTGGAGTTTCGATGTGTTGTCCTTTGAAGGACTAAGGAGCAGCTAGTGAGCAGTATGGAAGCAAAGGACTGACAGGACAAGATACAACATTGAAGCTGAAACAAAGTTTGTCATTGTGTCTTGTATACCATATACTGTTGTATTATTCAGAGTTGGTTTAATATAACGAAGATTGGGGTTATACATTATTGTACAATTTTGTTAAAAATTGTGTATACTTGTGCATGTGTGATTTACTGCTTTATATTTTCCGCTGTGAAAGTAGTTATGGTTGAGATTCTTGGTTTGGTAGCATCAGTGATTTTAAAACTCTAACCTAGACCCAAGATTGTGGAAATTCAACATGGTATCAAAGTGTGTCTGAGCTACTTTGGAAGTCAATGAATCAAAGTTGTGTGCAGTGAAGTACAACGTGAGAGGGAGTTGATCACAATTGTAGCTGACAATGTCAAAGTTGCAGGCAGGTCTCCGGTATGAGGACAGGTTGGAGGGGTTGTCCAACTATAGTCCATGGAGGGAAAGAATCAAGTGGCAATATAGATTCACCTCAAAGGAGGTAAATTGCATATAATGTCATATCATCATAACCAATGTCTCACTGTAATGACATTAATTGGTTTATGAGTCTATTAAGAGTTTGTTCTAGGTATTTATGCAAGGCAATCGAATGCTATGAAACCGACTCCAAAATAGAAGAAAAGAGAGATCAACACCTTAGAAATCAGCCACTTCGAGGGGGAAACCTCCTTTACATTACATAAATGAAGAATTCTTGGATGATACAAATGACAAATCTTCCTTTCTATATATAGGAGTCCATGGGGTCACAATATAATCATAGCCGACCTAACAATAATAATGTAAGGACACAACAATAACAATATGGGGGTTGTGGGGACAACAATAACAATAAAGGGGTCGACTACTTAATAATACAGACTATACTAGTAATATAGGGACCTAACATGCCCCTCTCCTTCAAAAAAGTGTTATCCTCAATGCTTGAGTAGCTCTGGGTGCTTCTGTATAAAATTCTCATCCTCCCATGTAGAATCTTCAGTGGGTAAGTTCTTCCACTTGATGAGATACTCTGAAATTGATCGATTCCGTAGTTGTCGAGTTCTTGTTTCCGTGACCGCCTCAGGTTCCAATATGATTTTTCCTTCCTCATCAAGTTCTGGCAATATTGTTTGAACTGGAAGATTTTCACCTATAACCTTCTTTAAGCATGAAACATGGAAAACTGGATGCACTCGTGAAGAAGCAGGAAGCTCCAATTTGTATGCCATAGTACCAATCTTTTGCAACACCTTGTAAGGACCACAGTACTTTGGCGATAATTTATTATCCTTCTTAGCTTGCTTGAGGGACATTTGTTTGTATGGTTGTAGCCGTAAAAATACCCAATCTCCTACATCAAAACTTCTCTCGCTGCGATGTTGATATGCCCGTTGTTTCATTCGATTTTGTGCCAAATTCAGGTTATCCTTTAAGAGTTGGAGAACTTCTTGCTGATGCTCGATGTGATCTTCCACTGCTTGAACCTTAGAATTTTCTCTTAAAGATTATGTGATGGATGGTGGATGATATCCATAAAGTGCCATAAATGGGGTCATTTTTGCTGCAGTATGGAAGGAAGTGTTATACCACCATTCAGCAAGAGGTAACCACTTGACCCATTGTGTTTGTTTATCAGATACAAACAACGAAGATATCCTTCCAAACATTTATTTACGATCTCAGTTTGACCATCAGATTGAGGATGATAAGATGAGCTATGAGCTAATTGAGTACCCAAACAAGAAAATAACTCCGTCCAAAAATTTCCAGTAAAAATGGGATCTCTGTCGCTCACAATAACCCTTAGGCTTCCATGTAGCTTTGGAATTGTGTCCATAAATGTAGTAGCAACTGTACTTGCTTTAAATGGATGAGATAATGCACAAAAGTGTGCATACTTGGTAAGTCTATCAACTACCACCATGATGACACTCTTTCCTTCGGACTTAGGTAAACCTGTGATAAAATCCATTTAAATCTCCTCCCAACGTTGACTTGGAATGGATAAAGGTTGTAGAAGTCCCAGGGTCTTAATTGTCTCCACTTTATTCTGCTGGCAAACCAAACATTCCGCCACAAACTTTTGAATATCAGATTTAAGGCCATCCCAAAAAAATTCTTTCTTCACCTGTGGTAAGTTTTTAAAAATCCTGAGTGTCCTCCTAAAGGAGAAGTGTGCAATTCCAGAAGAATCTTTTGTTTTAGTTGGGAATTCTTGCAAAGATATAAGCGATCTTTGTACCATAAGGAATCATTTTTCCATCTAAATGTATCAGATGTACTAGGATCTTGCTGCAACTTTTGAATGAGTGTCCATACATCTTTTTCCTTCTTCCATTCATCTCTTGCTTCGGTTATCCAATCTGGTTGAATAATAGAAATGGCACAAAGCAATGCTTCCACCTCTTCATTCTTTCTTGAGAGTGCATCTGCAACAACATTAAGCTTTCCTTTTTTGTAGATTATTTCAAAGTCATAACCCAACATCTTTGTGACCCACTTTTGCTGCTCTTCTGAAGATAGTCTTTGTTCCAAAAAGTGTTTAAGACTATCATGATCAGTTTTTACCTTGAAGTGTCTTCCCATTAGGTAAGTTCGCCATTTCTTTAGTGCATGTAGTATTGCTAACATTTCCTTCTCATTAATAGGTTTCTGTAAATACTTTCCTTTGATTGGACGACTTTCAAAAGCAATGGGTCTTCCTTCCTGCATTAAAACTGCACCAATTCCATTTCCTGAGGCATTACATTCCACAATAAAGGTTTTTGTGAAGTCTGGCGTAGCTAAGACCGGTGCTAGGCACATTGCCTCTTTAAGATGTTCAAAGGCCTTAGTTGCTTCATGAGTCCATGAAAATGCATCTTTCTTCAATAATGTTGTTAGAGGTGCTGCTATTCTCCCATAATTCTTAACAAACTTGCGATAATACCCTGTTAACCCGAGAAATCCTCGCAACTGCTTTATGGTTGTGGGGACTTTCCATTCCTTAATGGCATTAATTTTGTTAGGGTCTACTTTAACACCCTCGTGAGATACAATATGACCCAGATATTCCACCTCTTGTACTCCAAAGAAACATTTGGATGTTTTTGCATATAATTGTTTCTCCTGCAATAGTTTGAGCACCCTGTCAACATGTTCAACATGATCCTTCCAAGACCTGCAATAAATTAGTATATCATCAAAAAATACTAGCACAAATTTTCTAAGGAAGGGTTTGAAAATGGAATTCATCAACCCTTGAAATGTAGAAGGTGCATTGGTAAGGCCAAAAGGCATGACCAAAAATTCATAATGACCCTCATGAGTTCGAAATGCTATTTTTGGAATATCTTCAGTCTTCATTTTAATTTGATGATATCCTGAACGAAGATCCAACTTGGTAAAATAAATTGCTCCATGTAATTCATCCAATAATTCATCAATCACAGGAATGGGAAATTTGTCTTTAATGGTGAGCTTATTGAGCTCCCTATAATCCGGACACATTCGCCATGATCTGTCCTTCTTGTGTACCAGCACTACAGGAGCAGATAAAGAACTTTGACTGGGTTGAATTATACCCGCCTCTAACATTTCTGCAATCATACGTTCAATTTCGCTCTTTTGGAAGTAAGGATATCTATAAGGCCTGATGTTTGGAGGAACACTTCCTGGAATCAAATGAATAGCATGATCATGATCACGAATAGGTGGGAATCCTTTGGGAGTTTCAAACACCTTGGAATGATTGTCCAAGACTTGTTGGAGATCTGCAGGAATAGATGATTTTGATGTTGGAACTTCTAGTGAGCATAATTGTGCAATTACGCCTCGTTGTTCTTTCTTTAGAAGCTTTGTCATGACATTAGAGCTTATTATCCTTCCTGGCTTCCCTGCAATTCCTCGTAATTCAACTTCCTTTCCTTCTGAAAAAAATTTCAAGAAAATTTCTTGAAAATTAAAAGCTATCGTCCCCAAAGATTGTAACCATTGTACTCCTAGTACAACATCAGCACCTCCCATAGGAATGGAAAGCATTGGACTAGTCAATACATATTCCCCCATGGTTAGCTTGATATTATGGCATTTTCCAGAGCAATTTATAGTTCCTCCATTTGCAACCATCACTTGACATTCTGGTGCTGGGTATAGGAAACAATTCAATTCCTTCGCTACCTTACAATGAATAAAATTATGGGTACTACCTGAATCAATCAACACTATTACCTTTTTCTTCTTGATATGTCCTTCTATCTTGAGAGTTTGAGGAGTGGTAATTCCTACCAATGCATTACACAATATGGTCAGACTCATTTCTTCTTCTTCTAGAGTTGGTTCCTGGTGTATATCCTCTTCTTTTGACGTTTCTTGTTCATTTTCTTCCTCCTCTTCACAATCTATGTAAAATAATTTATTCTCAACACACTTATGACCTTTAGTGTATTTTCTATCACAACTATAGCAATTTGAAAATTAAAAAGTTATCGTCCCCAAATATTGTAACCATTGTACTCCTAGTACAACATCAACACCTCCCATTAGAATGGAAAGCATTGGACTATTCAATACATATTCCCCCATGGTTAGCTTGATATTATGGAATTTTCCAAAGCAATTTATAGTTCCTCCATTTGCAACCATCACTTGACATTCTGGTGCTGGGTATAGGAAACAATTCAATTCCTTGGCTACCTTACAATGAATAAAATTATGGGTGCTACCTGAATCAATCAACACTATTATCTTTTTCTTCTTGATATGTCCTTCTATCTTGAGAGTTTGAGGAGTGGTAATTCCTGCCAATGCATTACACGATATGGTCAGACTCATTTCTTCCTCTTCTAGGGCTAGTTCCTGGTTTATATCCTCTTCTTGTTCATTTTCTTCTTCCTCTTCACAATCTATGTAAAATAATTTCTTCTCAGCACACTTATGACCTTTAGTGTATTTGCTATCACAACTGTAGCAAAGCCTTTTTGCTCTTTTTTCTTCCAATTTTTGTGGTGTCAACCTTGTAGGTTGTGGAAATCTAGGCGTAGCAACACTTCCTTCTTTATAGAATTGAGTGGTAGGCTTCCTTGTCGCTATAATTTTACATTCAACTTTTCTTGCCAACCTGAATGCCTTCTCCAATGAATCAGGTTCCAAAATGCGAACTTCATGTTGGATGTTATCCTTTAAAGTACCTATGAAGAGATCAATCCTGTGTTCCTCTGGAATATAAGTTACCATTATATTCAATTTTTAGAAGTCCTCAATGTGCTCCCCCATTAAACCCTTTTGTTTGAGATTTATCAATTGGCTAAAGAAGGTGTTTCTCTTTGTATCCTCATAATGTGCTATCATTTCCTCCGTAAAAATTGACCAAGTGACAATTTTTTTTATGGGAGCAAAGCCATCGATA
This sequence comes from Pinus albicaulis, assembly GCA_034641835.2. Classification (NCBI taxonomy): domain Eukaryota; kingdom Viridiplantae; phylum Streptophyta; class Pinopsida; order Pinales; family Pinaceae; genus Pinus; species Pinus albicaulis. The sequence continues at coordinate 21,765 of JAXQQM020062975.1, forward strand.
CCATACAAATGTATTTTGTTCTAAATGTAAATTTTCAATGCGTACCTTTTGTGTGTTTTGCACGTTATGGAGATCAAAATATTGCTCCATCTGTAGTATCCATGTTACAGGATCCTTTCCATCAAACTTCCTCATATCCATTTTTGGAATATGGTGGTTCTTCCCGCCAACATTAGAGTTTATGAAGACACGATTAACATTTAATTTTTTCTCATCATGAGTTTCCTCTACTATCTTTTCACCATTAGGAAACATTTCTTGTATAAAATTTGTCAAACCTTCCATGTCTGCTTTTAGATCATTCTTCATGTCTTCCATGTTGTCTTTCATTTTTTCATCGATGTCATCCATCTTAGCTTCCATGTCATTCATCTTAGCTTCCATGCCTTTCTTCAAACCATCCATCTTAGCTTCCACACCTTTCTTCAAAACATTCATTTCATTTTTGCATGCTCTTTGGCGAGAGGAAATTTTGGTGCACTTTGCTGCTTCTTGTAATTTGATATATCATGTTGCACTTTTCCTTCATGAAACAGCAGAGAGTATTCTGAGGTTTATGGTAAGCATATATTATTTAGGGGTCATTTTAGAACCCAATACTCATATCTATGCTTCAATATGCCTCGAATCACACTCTCAAATGATTTTTAAACAAGAACTATGCAATTTGGAAAAAAGTACACACTTTTCTTCTTTGAGGAGCTCGATATTGAAACTAAATATCTTCTATGATTTCGCATCTTCAATATCTGAAATCTTGTCCTATAGTAGCCCTCTCAATATTCTTTCACTTCTGTGTATAGACCTAGTTTGGATTCTTCAAGACAAAGTTATTTACAAAATTCCACATTGACCTAATTATGGACTAGTTCAGTAGAGCGAACTTGTATTGTGTGCCACGTGTCACTGTTTCCTCTTTCGAATCTGCAATTCATACACCAGAAGTACATTCTGTGTGCTTTCGGACACATTTTACAAAATTCCAATCCGATGCACAGAGGGATATTTATGATGATTTTCCCAAGGTCACCGTTTTTAGATGAAATTTGGAAACCTCCCAAAACCCTAACTTCTACACATGATATCTCTGAAAATATTGCGCACCAAGATCTGAAATATTTGCCAGCTTTCGCATTTTGGCTTTCGTAAATTTTTTCTAAATAACCTTCAGATACAAAACGTTATAAGAATTCACGATGATGTGTTTGGAGTAGCGGAAAACTCAGAATCCAAAGCTCGATACCAAATGTTATGAAACCAGCTCACAAAATAGAATAAAAGAGAGATCAACTACTTAGGAATCAACCTCTTCAAGGGGGAAACCTCCTTTACCTTACATAAATTAATAATTATTGGATGATACAAATGAAAAACCTCCTTTTCTATATATGTGAGTCCATGGGTCACAATATAATCCCAGCTGATCAACATAAATAATGAGAAGGACACAATAATAAAATATGGGGTTTACAAAGAGGCAACAATAACAATATGGATAAAATAACAACAATAAGGACTACACTAGTAATATAGGGACCTAATACTAAAGGCTAAATTAAAGGAAAATTGCAGTGCCGAGGTAGGAATACTAAGCTAGCAAGAAGTAGACAAGAAAATTTACAGTGTTCAAAGAATGGTACATAGAGGACTATCACAAAAGATAATTCTATGAATATCCGCAAATGACCAAAAAAGCAGGTCAATGAGCACCATAAGTACAAAATTAATTATAAGAATTGGGAGAGAAAAAGAAACTCCTAAAAGCCTAATAAGTAAGGAAAGAAACTATGCAATAAAAACAGTAAAATAAAAAGTAAATGACTCTATCCATCAATACAATGTAAGAGTGGCCTATTCCCCTCACATTAGAAGTAGACAAAGAAGAAACCTTGAGACTCCCATAAGGTGAAGATTCCATTATAACAGAGGAAACTCCAAAGTTTACATCTACCACAGAAATGGGGCCTATGCACTAGCAGAGGATGTCCTCAAGAAAATATCAGAGTCTCAGAGCATGATGAGAGCATGTACTCTGCAATAATGTCAAGACATCCCTCAGGATTCTTGGTATGTGTAATGAAATTCTCCTCTAACTCAATCTCTTGTAAATGACACAACTCGTGAATCCTCTCATTAAATAGGACGTGACAGTTAGATTCCACTCAAATATGGTGAGAACAAATCCAAAGCTGGCCAAGATGACTCCAAAGGCCATACGTCTAAAGTCGCCAAGTATACCCACATTGAGCAATAAGACCATTTCTCAACAACATGAAATTTTCTACGTGGAAAGACATATTGGGGCTGAGACTCAAGGGAGTCAATCCAAGTAATTTGAATGTACCATCAATAATATCTTCTTTTCTCACTTGCTTCAACTCATACTTTTGTAAGAGATGACCAGCATTAAAAGAGTATTAGAAGGGGGAAATGCTTAATAGAAATATTAATGCTCTGCAACAAAAAAGAAGGCTCTAAAAACCAACATTGGTGTTGCCCAATACTAATAGCAATCATATCCTCTGACAAGCAAAGATCTGAGTATATCCCTCTCCCTAGTGCTAAGTTGCCCAAACGGTGAATCCTATGAAGTAAGAAAAAAAATCTGAAAATACTCGCAAGGCATAGATGATGGCCCCCAATATTCACTTTGAAGATGGCCTAAGGAACTCTCTGGTAAATATGGATCATATGACAACCAAGCAAAATATGTGATACCAAAAGTATGATGTCAAATTATCAATCTGGGGTTCTTAACAGGGAACAAACCAGATTTGCATTAGGGCTTCATTCCAGGGTTTTCTATCCCATTTAGGGTTTCTAATTCCTAGATTCACACACCCTAGATATTATGCAACAAATCCTTAATGTATGTAGACTCTTTATTAATTAAACTATCATACATACCTTGTAGTACATACCTTTCTCTTCTATGATTACTTGGAAGTTGTTGTAGGACCTTTTACAAGATCTTGATTTCAAGAGTTCTCAAGACTGCCTTCAAGATCATCCTTACCAAATTTGTTGCTACTAATATTCCAATTTATCCTTTATCCTTCTTCTAGATGTTACTATTTTTGAGGTGGAAAACTCTAAGGATTCCAAAGACAACATTTTCCTTCGAAGATACAACTGTTGTTTTCATTGAAGTCATGATCTTCCTAATAAAAACTCCTAAAAAAGATGCTCACCATAAGGTGACTATATGTTTCTTATTGCTTCAGATCTTGGTTTCAACACCAATATATATATTTATCCAGCCTTGGTTCTTAGGGCACTGTCACTAATATTTCTTGAGACAAGTATCTTTTCATTCAGTGGACTTATATTCTTTTCACATTTTCCACTTCTTGGAGTAGATATCTCAAACTAGGAATTTTACACCTTATTGAATAATCTTTTAGAACATGCCTAAAAAGCCTTCCACTGAAGTTTCCCTAGTTTCCTCTACCATATGATGACTATTTCGATTACAGAGATATGAAAGATGTTTCGTTGTCCTTAATTGTGCCATTAATATGCAATTTGAGGTCTAGAATCTTTTATAAGCTAACTTCCTTTTTCTGGAGTAGACTAACTGTAGCTTTATTTACTGATTTGGGCATCCAACCTTTTGTTACATATCTCCACAACTGCTTCAACAACTCTCTGAAATGTTGCGTCCTTCCTCCTTAATCTCTTATCCTATATGTTGTCTTGATAGGTACCTACAACACCCTGTTTAGGCTTGTTTTAGCCCTTTAATCAGCCACTTCAGATCTGCAGCCTAGACTCCACAGGTCTGTGATCTCTTTGGCTTGTTTCAGTAAGAAGAACCGCTTTAGAATATGCCCAAAGCAACTCCCTCTTCTTCGACCTTGACTTCTCTTTGACTTGGCTTAATAATATAGTAAGATGAACCCTAAAACATGTCTTTCCTTCTTTAATTATTTCGCTCTGTTATCCCAGGTCTGCGACCCTAACCACAAGATATTGACTAGTAGATATGCCCAGAACTCATAATTTCTTCCCTATAGGAGCTCGGCCTTCCTTTAGCTTGAATACTGACCCTTTGAACCTAGAGAACTGAGTCTCTCTGCTTTCAAAACCTATTTCAGATTCCTTGAACATGTCTGCGAGATTTGATATTGTGACTAGGGCTAGTTTTCATGCCCACAATTCTGATTTATTACTTCTAGGAGCTCGGTCCTAGCCAATAGTATTCTCTTGACGATATTGAAGCCTTTAAGGATGGTAAGGATCTTAAGGATCATCATGACTCAAGTACAATTATGAAGACCGACACTGGTTACATTCTTCAACACCAATCCCATTGGGACAATATAGAGTTTGCTCTCATAGATTGTGGATTGAGATTGACCACTATATCGATTGAGAAAAGATCCACCAACTGTGCCATCTTTGAGAGATTGAGAAGGAGGATAATTTCATCCTTTCTTGCCCCATTTATTATGAGATCCATGGGATATTTCATTGCCTGTTGAGGGGGATCTAGACCCTATCTAGTTTCTTTTGATACATGACGAAAGATGTCTAGCCCTTTACATATAGGAACCCCTCAGACTTCGTGTCCACATTCTCCAGCGTTCTTCTAGACCAGATCTTGTTCAAGGGATATATCCTTCTTTAGAATGCTTCCATCAGCTAGGGGATCCAAGAGATAGATAAATAGTAGCATTACCTTGAAATCTAGATTGGTGTGGACTTGACAGACCATTCCCCTTCCCCAACAACTTATAGACATCACCATACCATATCTCTTACTAGTAGATTGTCAAGGTCCACTAGACATTAGTAACGGAATACTTCTTTACAGCAACAATGCAGCAGAGGGTCTAGTTCTTTCCTGAGCTCTCCCTCTAGGCACCATTCTATCTTGATTTATTTTCATTCAGCTTTGAGTATTAGTAGAGATAGCTCTAATGGACCATGACCTAGTCCCTAGATCCTTTCTACGACTGCCTGCACTTGGAGTTGAAGGTTTTCCATGTTTTAGCATGCAAACATTATGTTCCTATACTTCGAGTCAGATATTTTCCATGTTTTAGCATGCAAACATTATGTTTTTACTTTATTTTTTGTTCTTTATATATCAGATTGTTTGGTACTCCTTCTTGCACCAACATCATTGTACTCAACAGTCCCATTGACCTACTTTTGTGGTCATTTGTAGGACATTAATTATCTTATTATCTCCACGACATTGTGATGTTGATCCTTCTCTTAATGCTGCAAGTGTTTCCTCAGGCACTCGAATTGCAATGACTGGGTAGAGTGATGTTGATGATGAAGACCTTATTGATGGTTTGTTAGGATCCCATTGCACAAGTCTCTTCTTCTATATTGTATGATCCCTCCAACAATCCTTTTCCAGTATCTGAGAAACTCATTCATTTCCTCTACTTGAGTTGGAGGAGTACTTCATATCACGACGATCACCAATTTAGAGATTCCTACATTTCTTTAATTTTGAACTTTGCCATACCAATCTTCTGATTTTTTTATGAGCCCTCTCACTTCAAAATTCCTAGCCAGAGCTTCAATAATCATGTTGAATCCATTTACAAAATACAATAGGCATGTGTTAGTGTGACTATATTGGAAATTGAGGCAAATAATATTTATACTCTTCTGAAGGGATTTCGATTCCTGAGGAATATGAATATCCTTTGCGATCCAAAGAACGAGTGAATTCACATAGCCTAAGATCTGGAAACTATCTTGATCTAAAAAGCACTCTTCTAGGCCAGACTAAATATGTACTTTGCCATTATAAGGGTTTTGAGAATCGTCGTGCTCATTGTCCGAGGGGTTTTCAAGGACGATTTTGTTGAACAAATTTCCTTATGGAGTCGACCTGAATGGATCAAAGATGTTTTCTTTCGGTGCTTAATTGTTTGCCATTATAATGAAATGAGATCTATCTCGGGTAGCTGCATCCTCTGCAGGGTTACAGTCGGGAGTAAAGGCAGAAGACACTATTTTCTCTAGTTCTTCTCTATTAACTTCTTTCTCATCAAGTTTGGTTGAATGCTCTTGTTACAACATTTCTCAATGCTAGTTTCTTTCATGTCATTGTTGATTTTTATTACAGATGTTGAGTCTAGCATTGTAAGATCCTCGGGCCATTTTTAATTAATTCTATGATTTCCTGTAGTGTTATTTTTTTTATATATTGATTTCCCTTAGCTCTTGTTTGTATGTAATAAATGTATTGATAGATAAATAACTGATAGAATGAATAATAAAGATGATATTACAATGAAGGCCCTCGATACAAATACCTAGGCGGGGTGCCTTTTCTCTAATGGATGCGTCTCTTGATAAGACAGATCTTCTGAAGTTATTTTGATGCTACCACTACAAATTATTCATTCAATATTATTTTTATTATTAAATATAACAGAGTGCAATGCTTGTGGCTATTTATTTATTGGAACATGCTTGATACTAGCCTAATTGTTGGTGGAATGGACAAATATGAAGGTAGAAGCATCTATTCAGTGCCTCTTGGTGTTTTGCAGCTACCATTTGCAATTGGAGGCAGGTTGCTCCTTTCTTACCTTTATTTTTCCTTGTATTTATGCAAAATGTACGTTTTTTCAATAGTATTTGGAGGAAAAACCTTAGTATTTCTTTAATACCATGAAAAATTCAAAAACTATCAGAAATATACCCAATCGAGTTTATAATTTTCCATCTATTAAGGTATTTTGTAATCTATAGTTGTGTTTTATCACCTTGCATGACAGAGATTGAACCATTTTTTTCCTCCCAGGAGTCATGATATTGCTCTCCTATTATCATTAGATCAAAGGAATTAGATAATGTGGATAAATTATTTTTGCAGGGCTGGAGATAAAGGCTTGGATAAGACCAACCCTCAATGTTTTGGTAGTAGCACTCATTTCTTCTCATATTTGTTCAGCTCAAAATCCATAATGAAACATGCCAACCAAAACAGGAATGAGTTGCCTCTCAGGACCATATTTGCTTGCACATGATGACCAATATCACAAGTGAACCCCATGCATTAGGATATCCGTGTCAGGGAAGCATGCCTATATTGACCTTATGCACTAGCTGCATTTCAGGTAAGTCCAGATTGCACAAATCAATCTAGCTTATATAAGACGAAAACAACAATTCAACATGTTCACAAAAAAAAATGTCTTATGGGAATCATCAAATACTATGGACATTGGAAGTGTGTGTATATAACCCGTAGGCCCCCGATAGTAGAATTTTTATAGTAGGTTAGTCACAAATTGAGGTATGTTTTCAGCCTATAATTACTTCAAATTATGTCACAATCTTGGGAATTCTCCTTCATCTTAACAATAAAGAAAGAAAAGACTTATGCAAACTAGAGAAACTAGGCTAATGACAAAAGGAATGTTTTTATAATAGAAAATTGACTTATTTTATCTCTGTATGCAGAAAGGTAGAGTAGTTGTACCAAGAAAACGGAAGATAACCGACGAACGCAAACGTATGGGATCCCGGTAACTCCCAGCAGCCAACAAAAGGTAGACAGATAGACTCGAGCCCAAGAACTCAAACGACAGCCACGCGCAATGGGCTGTCGTTTGGAAAATACTTTCTCATTTTGTGAAATTGTATTTAAAAGGACCAGGGACGAACGAGAAGTGGAGTCGAAGAAAAATAGGAAATTAATTCTGTAATTGACGCATCAGAACCAAACTGCCTATTTTATTTCTGTAGTATCCCTGGATGTAATAGAGAGTTTTTGAACAACTATCTTTTGAAGTTTTACTGCGATAGAGCTTCTGGTGGTCTGGGCCCAACCCCTGGAAGTTCCTCGCTAATTCCCATATTGTGTGTTAGTCACAGAATCAGTGTTCCAGTATCTGATGTAGTTGTAAAGTACTTTTCCATTCAATAAAGTTACAGTTTCTCTTTCTTCAGAGCTGTTAGCAATTGTGTTCTTTGAGTTAGATTAATTCACCTGTGAGCTACATAGTATATCATCACCAAACAGATGGTTCCGTTTCTTTCCAATGTCATTGCAATTGATTTGCGTATCATAGAATAGTTGCTTTCAATGTTACTTCTGTCTTTCATTTGCATTATATTCTTTGAATACATGAAGTTACAAATTATTGATTGATTTTGATTAATTAGTTTATAAAGAGAATTCTATCGTGAAATTTATATAATTAATTGTTGTACAATTGATTTAGATTATTTCACTAGGATCGTTGTTCAATTCATCTAGATTGTTGTTCAATTCATTTAGAATGTTGTTTAATTCAATTAGATTACCGTTCGATCCCTTAAACTGGCTATTCAAACCATCTTCCTGCTATTCAATTATAGGCTAGACAAAATAATTAACCAAACCATTCCTCATTAGGATGATTGAATTCAGAAGGTTAGCTAATCCTTTCTCATAAGCACCATAGGGTAATTATTAGTCGATCTCACTTGCATATATTGTGCCAACACTCTTGAAATAAGAAGTCTTACCTCGGGTTGATAATTAAATGAGAAGCACTAGAGTTGTATATAATAAGCCACCTCTGTGACACCAACATTTTGGCGTCGTTTCCGGGGATAGTTTTAAGAGTGATCTCCTTTATACATCTTTTTCCATTACCGTGAAGAATTGGGTATTGAAAACGAGAGGTAAGAACCTGTGTGCCAGCAAGCAACATGCTTTCCCTCTAGCCCGCTTCCCAGCAAGTCCATTAGAATAGGTTCTCTTGTTTTATGACTAGGAAGAAAAATGTAGAAACAATCCGAAATCATTTGCAAACATCCTCACAATCCAAAGGACCGGTGATCCTTGGAAGAACAACATATATAGATGAAATCATTAAGAAAGCTAAATCTCAGGCATCTATAGGACCCATAACTATTTTCATTCAAATTCCTATCACACTCCCTTAGGCGACAGCCTCACAATTTGTAGCCTACGCCGAGATTCACATGAGACAGGAGGATCTAAGCGAAGCCTTCAGACTGTCGATCATATAGGTGCTAATCCTTCAAAAGAGGGAGATTCTTGCAACTTACAGGAAGGTGAAGAAGAAACTAGTGGAGGAATTCACATAGAAATATCAGAACCTAAGTCCCCTAAAAGAGTAGTCGAAACAAAAGTACTCAGTATCCCAGATCATGGAAGTGCTATAAAACCTCCACCACATTCACCTCCCAAGCCCATTAGAATTACTCCTCCAGATCAAGAAATCCTCGAAGATTTATGGCACCTCTTTGATCAGATGGTAAATAATCAAAACCAGAATGAGAGGCAGACATCAACATTAGAATACCCAATTGTTGATCATGCTGCCAACGTCCCTACGAAAGCCATTCCCTTGCACAACATTCCCACCTTTCATGGATTGAACACAGAAGATCCTGATGCATTCCTATTCGAATTTGATGTCTTATGTAGGGGATATGACTACACCATTGATCCTCATAAACTAAAACTATTTACCTCTACCTTAAAGGGAACATCGCTACGTTGGTTCATGGGATTAAGTGGGGGAACTATCAATAACTGGGACCAAATGAAGAACATTTTCCTTACCAAGTACCAACACTACTTCCGGACACGAGATCTAAAATATGAAATCTTCAATATGTCTGCAAAATTAAATGAAACATTAGAAGAGTACATAGAAATATTTCAATACAATTTACAAAGGTCTCCATATACCACGTTATCCAAGGACATCTTAAAAGCCACCATGATTAAAGGAGTGAAAGAAGAATGGGTGGAAACACTTAACATAATGGGAAAAGGATATATTCACCAGGAAGAATATGATGAGATTATTTCCCTGTGCATTAGATGCTCTTGGGGTAGTGCGCGCAATCAGCCAAATGGGCGTGATTCTATAAACAAAGATCTTAAGCATTCAAATGGCAATGTAACTAGAGCAGAATGTGGCAATCTTTTGGAAGATTTCAACACTGACATCTTGGGTACTTTGACAACACAGCTTGACGTTTTACAAGCCAAGCAGAAACAAGCTATAGCAGAACAGAAATTAGCCGCCTTTTGCCCAAGATGTGGGAAGAAGCATAGCTAGAGGGAATTTCCTTTAGACATGGTTCAGACTTGTGCCATCTGCACTAAGGATCATACCACGGACCAATGTCCTTCACTTCACAAGCTGAAAGCAGTTTACAAGGAAGTAGAGGAAGAGACAGAACCAATCTATTTAATGAATCAGCGTCGACAATAGAAAGCACGACCAGGTATGCCACAAGACCTACCTCAGTTTTTTTCTTCTCCACAGTTTAACTAGCAAAACCCAGCAACAGCTTGGCAGACTCAAAATCCTTTTTCTACTTGGCCAAACCAGTCATTTCCTATGCCATCCTGGCCTATACAACCTTCATTAGGGAAAAATTGGCCGAAATTTCCTTGTTCTCCCCCTTATTGGAAAAATGTTCCATATCAAACCCAGTGGCCAAACCCCCCTCCTCAAAACACTAATTGGAATTACCAGCGACCCATGGGAATGACCAACCTAGCAATGGGAGCAGGGACCCAAAATCAACCTATGCTACCAGCGCCATACCCAATCCAGCACAACCCACAGCCTTTCATACACCCTCATTTTCTAGCTCAACCCAATCCTAATCCCAACAACAGACCAATTCAACTAATTCATATCATAGAAAATCCAAATTCCGACATCGAACAGAAACAGTGCAACGAACTAAGGCTGAGATCAGGACGTACTATCTTACTTATAGAAGCCACGACCCCACCTCAGTCCCGAATTGAAACCTCAACAGAACCTAGCTAAGAAAATATAACAGAAACAGAGATAGGCAAAGATAAAGAAACATTTAATCAACGAAGACCTGAAGAACTTAGGATTTCTTCACCTCCATTTCCTGAAATATTAACTCTACCTAGACCGATAATCGCTCCAGATTTTGACATCCTGGGGGAATTGAGAAACCTTTGTATCAAAATTCCTCTTCTCTAGGCTATCCAAGACATCCCCATCTATGCAAAGAAAATTAAAGAGCTATGTGGAAAAAAAAAAGTAAATAAAACAAAGGTCGCACCCACCGTTCATGTGGTAGGAACACTATCTGACTTATTACTAGGTAGGGAACCACTCATGAAATATGAAGACCCGGGAAATCCCATTATAACTATACAAATATTTGGCCACTCATTTCCAAACACATTGGTCGACCTAGGGGCGGCCATTAACATCCTAACTACTGGGGCTTGCAAAAAACTGGGCATATCAGCTTTAGAACCTATGGCTACACTGCTGGAACTGGCTGACAAGTATGTTATCAGACCAGAAGAAATAGTGCAAGACATCCTGGTCTTTTTGGACTCATGGGAATACCTAGTTGATTTTTTAGTTATTAATCCAAAGAACAGGATGGAAGGGCACCCTTTGATTCTTGGGCATCCTTGGCTAGCCACAACAGATGCTTACATAGGCTACCGAGCAGGTAGCATGACTATCACTAGAGTAGATTCCATAAAAAATATCATTATTTATCTGCCTGCCAAACCAAGCTTACCCACGGTAAAAATTCACAAACATCCATGTACATATTGGGAGCAAAACATTCGTCCACCTCTGACACTAGTAGAAGCTCTCGAATTTAAGGATCAAACTGAAGATGATGTAATCAATAATTTTATGAATCAGTCACCCACACCTGGAAATTTAAAATGCCAGATGTTGAAAATAGTCCTTGAAAACTAAGATCAAGAGGATCCTGTGATAGACCTTGAGGATCAACATATTTCCACAACCACTGTACGTAACAGCATACCTATTGAAATTGAGCCAGGAAAGGTTCTGAATATTAATGGCAATTTGGATGTGTTGAGATGCGTGATTTGGCAATTAGTGAGCCAAATGACGATGTAACATCAAACCAAGCTTTGGAGCCCAAGGACCTAGCCTTCCTGGACTCAGAGAGGGCTCTCTCTATATGTGTAAAAGATATCGGTGTGTTTGCTTATGGTGTTCTGATATTAGGCTAGTTATGAAATGAGTTTTTTGATTTTTGGTTTTTTAAGTTTGTGAGGGATAAAACTGATCAAAGATATAAAAATGGATAACAAGAAGTTAGATCAACTGGGCTATGGGGTCAAACAGGTCAAGGAAGCTATGAGATGATGATGCAAGGCTGTTGTAGGGCCGATTTGATTCAAAGTAGAAGGGATCTTTGGGCAAAATGGAGTAAATGGACATCAAGTTTGTGAAAGACAAGGGATTTCAAGTGTAACTAGTTGATAGAAGACATAAACATGTTATAGCAAGCCATTAATCATGCTAAATGTAACTATGAGCTAATTAATACATAGAAATCAAACATTCTAGCCATGCATAGAAGTATAAGACCTTCTAACTTCGGGAAATGGCTATCAGACTTTGGGGAAAACACATAAGACAGACTAACAACTCATAAAACTATGCCGGAATGCCTAAACACAGTCTTTAAGTTATTGGGCACTTGGACAAACAAACTTTCATAGTTTTAGGCAAAGGGCTAGATCGGGACTAGGCCTCCTTGGTTCAACAAGATGATAAGCTAATCAGTCAAAGAGATAGTTTTATGGACAAAACTATGGACAATCATAGGTAGGCAGGGCACACCATACATCCTACTCAACATACATAGAACTTATGAATAAAACTAGCAACAATACCTTAAGTTACTAAAGAGCAGTTAAGAATTCTTTAGTATAACTAAGAAAGAAGAAAACATAAAGCTATGAAGATTCAGGAATTTTGAGGTGCCTCCATGGGCATATCTCAAACTTAATCTCTACTGATCTATAGCAGCAAGAAGCATGTATCATGAATGAAAACTAGAAGACAACAACAAAGCAAGAAAACACTATACCATTCTACCATGTCATGGAATCCATCAACAATCCTTCATCATTCATCAAAAGCATCCAAGAGGCAGTCCAAAAATCATAACACAAGTATGTTCTTCAAAGCTCATATGACCAATATATTGATTCTTCTCTCAAGTTCGGCCTTGTTTTACAATGAAGCCTTGTGGAATAAATAGGCTTGAGTGAGGAAAACCTCATGGAGCAACTAGCTATCCCATTGGCCTAATCAAAATATCTAAACTTGTCCTTGAGGCTTTGCAAAGCCCAAGGCACAAAATATCCCATAAAATATCTAAAAAAATGCTAAAAACGGAAATTATATTGACTTTGCATCATTTTCCAAGTGTAAAAATAGCTAAACGCACATTTGGAAAAAACAGATTTTTGAGGTTCAAAAATTGCAAAAATACTTCAAATTTACATCAGAAAAAGGTCCCCTGACTTGCTGGAGACAAATGGCAGCCTTCCCGGTGTCGAAACGAGGCTCATGATAGCTCGTTGGAAATATTTCTGTGTCTACTTTCCGGCGCAACTGAAATCACCTCAAGCTGATGCCCGGAAGTCCTCCAAAACTGTACCTGTGTGTAAAAAACCAGGAAATAGCAGACTGCTGATATGAGGGGCAGAATGTGCAAAAAGCGAGCATTTTTTTCCAATTTGAGGGGGCGAAAGATCTCAAAATGCTCTGAAAATCGCTGGGGACCTGCTCATAGAATTATGGCATCCATTGGTATCATCCTTCTCCCTTGACAAATCCTCAAACTGAAATGGCGAAATTATGAGTTTTCGACCAAAAACCCAAAAAATGCCAAAAAACAAAAAGTTGTCGAAATGGGCCCAAAATTGGCACGCATGACCCTCAAGGGTCCCTAGCAACATGCTCTGAAGCTGAGGCCAAAATATCAAGTGCTGATGTGCTTTTCTCCTCTTTCCGTGCCGGGCGCTTCCCCTTTGCTTTCTTCCATTTCTCTTGGGTTGCCTTTAGTTTGCGCCAGGCAAACTGATTCAACTTCTGAAAGTGATGTGTCCTCTTTCTTTGTAGCTCTAGATCTCTGTTCGCCCTTTCGAGCTTCATCTCCAAGTGTTTTTTGTCTCTTTCAAGCCATGCCTCTTTGTTTTCTTCAATTTCCTGCTCAAGGAGTGCAGTGAGAGGAAAGGCTTGGAGATGGGCTTGTTCTTCTTCTTTCTACTTTTCCAAGGCTCTTTTAAGCCCTATGGTCCTAGGCCTCTTCCGCCTAGGCTGTTCTTCCTCTTCTTCCTCATCAAACTCACCAATGAGTTCTTCTATCCTCGCTTGCGCCTTGGCTGCCTCATTCTTATATTTGATCGCCCGTGCTTCATGAACAGCTGTGTGAACATTCATCTGTTTGTTTTGGATCTCTAAGAAGTGGTTGAAATTCCTTGCCCTTTGAAGATCCTCCTCTAATGCCTCAATTTGCCCCTCTTTATGAATTAGGAGGTTTTCAAGAAGGCGGGCCTCATTATCACTGTCATCGCTTTGGATTGGGATGACAGTCAATTCACCTCCATGCTTTGTACTTTCTCCAACTTTTCTTTTCCCTTTGAAAGCCAATCTTGCGCTTTTCCTCCTTGGCATGTTAGTAGGTGTTCTTTTGGGCGATTTCCTTTTGCTAGGAACAACCTTTGTCACTGTTAGAGTGGCAGCCTTAGACCCTCTCTTCCTTGCTGTGCTGAGCTTTGTTCTTTTGGGAGGAGGAGGCACAACTAATTTACCTTTGACATCTTCTTGAGACTGCTGCTCTTCTTGAGGCTGCTGGATGTTTTCTTCTTGTATTTCACTTTGCTGCCCCTGTTCGCCAACATTAGCTTGCTTTCCTTCATCAATGCCTTGTTCATTTGGTGCTTCAAACTGCTGCCCTTCTTCGCCAAAATCAAGCTGCTGCTGTGCTTGGATTTTATGCTCTTTTTGTGGCTCAGGATGTGGCTCAATTTCCTGCCCAAACTGTTCCTCCTGTCCTTCCATATCAAGCTGATGTTCTTCATCTTGTACTTTCTGACCTTCACCTTCTATTTTCTGATGTTCCTCATCTCCTATCTGCTGTTGTTCCTCATCTCCTATCTGCTGTTGCTCATCCCTTTCTGCTGCTGCTCATCCCTTTCCTCTTGCTGCTGTTTACTACCCTCTCCTTCTTCCTATTGACTTGGCTGTCCTGTAGTCATTCTGAGCCTTCTAGGAGTAGGCCTACTGGACAAAGGTACCAGGCGATGGATAGGCTGAGTGGAAGACACATGGACAGGAGGAACAGTAGAGAAATTTGGATGACTGATGAATACATCCCATGGAACCTCTTTTTTCTCTAGCTGGTGTAGGAAGATAATCTTGATCAGAGAATGATGGAAAAGGGAAGGTATTTGCAGAGGTGGGGCCTTCTTCTGGACAGTAGATGCCATCTTCTCGATGCTCTTGAATAAAAAGTAAGGGAGATTTAGTTGCCTGTTTCTAGTGAAATGCATCAATAGGCGGACATGGTAGGCATAAACTCGATCAAACCTCCCTTCACAAGTAAAATATTTCATTATGACTTTCATAAGAGGAGAATAGCTGTCAAGAAGATATGAAAAAGGGAAAATAGCAGTGAAAGCATCTCTATGCTCAGGCTTGATGAAAGGCTTGTAATCTTCTAAGTCAAGATGGGCCTGTTTGAACCACTTTTCGCCATGATATGGAATCTTGGTGGCCTTGGACACTGATCTTGGAGAGAACTTGAAATCAAGGTCTGCTACCCTGAAATGCTTGTCCTGGAACCTCAGGGCGCATAAGTGTGTCAATGGCGAGAAGCTTTTGAATTCCTGTATCTTCTACCAGAAATCTAGGCAACCTACTTCATGGAAGTTGAAAAGGGCAGATGGATGAGCATTAACCTCTTCTGTAGAGATTGGCTCATATCTTTTATGCAGGCCACTCCTGCTGTCTTGCCTTGGAGGCATTTTGACCTAAATATGCTTTGGAAGAAACAAACTGCCTCACTGTGTGTAAACTGCCCTTTTGGAGTCAGACTGTGTCAATGTACTGCTTTGACAGAGAAAAAAGGCAATTTGGATGATTGCAACAAGTTTCCTCACCATACAAAAACCCTTTCTCTTTCAGAAAAAAGGCCTTCTACCTTGAATGTACCTCAGCCAGACAAATTTCTCAATAAGAGACCAAATAGTGGAATGAAGGACAAACTGTTAGGAGGAAATTGCTGTGAGAAGTGTCAAAATCACCCTGTTCTTGTGAAGTTTTAGATGTCACTCAATCCATCTGTATCTTTGCTTCAAGGTAGAATTTCAATCATTAACAACCTGCTCTTTCTAAGGTGTCAAATATTCAACAAACTTGCATATATGCAATCAACCCTTAGTGCAATTAAACAGTCACTGTCACAGTCAGAGAACAGAGGTGACAAGCTATAAAGTCTCAACAGAGGTTGCAGCAGTTTACTTCTTTCAAAATAATCAGTGGCCTCCTTATCAATGTAACTCTTGCCTTTGCAGAAAGAACCTCTACTCTATATGAGCATTACTTATCAATATGAGCTTGAGAATATGATGGAGGAGCTTATTGATGAGTTTAGTCCAGCTCCGGAGGCGTTTGAATAGCTTAAGAGGGTTAAAGAGGTGAGCGACGTGCTGAGCTCTCAGAGTGTCGCGCCGAAATAGTTGTCAGGTGGCTTTGTCGGGTCGGGCGGGCGCCGTGTACAGGCGCGTCGCGCAATTGTACAGGCGCGTCGCGCATACGCTGACCGCCTGTGCAAAATCCCTTCTAGGCGTGTCGTGCAGTTTGCCAGGCACGTCACGCGGTGAAAACTGCTGCAAACCTCTGTAATTTGACTCAGAACTTTCTTTGTTTGATGCCGAGGGTAACAAAAGAACTTTGCTCGATTTGAAAATGGAAATGAAAAGGAATTCTTCAACCTTACTCCCTCGACATAACAAAACTCCCAACGGTCATATTTTTAAATGTAAAATGAACTTTCAGTTGGGTTTTGCAAGGTAATCACAGTCTTTTTGATCTTTTTCAACAATAACCTTCGGCGTATTTGCAACTTGGATTCATAAGCGATGCATGCATTGGAGATTTTCTATGTTTTTAGACCGTGTTAATCATGGATCAGCCTCTTTATAGAAAACAAAAAATGGCTTGAAAAAGGTCAAAACTCTGTTTTAATTATGCACATGGGTTTGAAGGGTGATTTCCTGCCAGTTTTGTTTCTTGGGTGACAACTTTAACACTGAAACTCAAACCTTGAATAATAACTTAATAACCTTCATACCATCTCTGCCACTGTGTTTAATAATGCTGGTGATATTTATTATGAAAAGTAACACCATTTTAACACTGTCAAGAAAATACCTGAAGACTGATTTGTTTCTGAAAGGACAGGGTTTGTATTGTCAACATGCTTTGACAGCTTCGGTCTTTACTTGCTTCTTCAACTTTTTTCCACTGTAGGTATCAAGCATTCGTTGTACTTATCTGGATTTGTCATGGCCCCTTTTTCAATTACTTCTCTATTCACAATGTCCTTTTGGGAACTAATCTTGAATTGCCTCTCATCATTTGTGATGTATATTTGAAAGGAGAAATCAATGAACCAGGAGGAACAGGTCCCTTCGAAACACAGTTATCATTTCCTTTGACCAGTGCATTGATCTTTTTTGTAACAGAATCATTCCAAGGTTCAGATCTGTCCACTGCTTGACACTTTTGGTGATATTTTTAACCTGGAAGATCCACTTAGTAATATACCAGTGATTTATGGGGCGTCCTTGACATCTCCACCTGTTTGCTAGAGAAAAACTGGATCATCATGCTGCAGGGGTATTCTTTGACCTTTTGACAGAGACTCTTTTCCCTTTCTTCAACACAAACTAACATCTTGCTCTTAGTGCTCATGTGATATCTCTGATCTTTACAATGACAACTTTGTACTTGTTTTGAAAACCTCTTCGAAATATGAGAGTATGCCCAAAATATTTTTGTACTTTATAACCCTATATACTAGCTGCAGTATGTCTTGGGAAAACCAGGCTCAGATTTTATTTTCAAATTAGGACAAACTTATTTTGAAAAGGCAATTGTTCCATGAATGGAATTACTTTCAATAATGCCATTCTTTGATTAGCTTTGCATGCTGCCCTAGGGTTTTTAAACTTCAGATCTTAGGCATTTCCTGTCTTTGTATTGAAGATGCAAGTATATAAGATGTGGACAAATTTTTGGCCTATTTAATAGATACCAAAGCTTTCATAGACATCTTTTTTCTAATGACAAACTGAAAATACCAACCTACTGTATCTGAAGAAAAAATCTGTCTTTGTGGTGAGGTGCAGCTTGCAACAGCTGGATTTGCATCAGCGCTTTGATTAATAGTAAAAAGTCTCCTGTCTGAGACTGTATGCCATTTTCTTATGAGTAGGAAAACCAATATCTTTTGAATCATAAACACCATCTGTTACTTGTGTAATGACTTTTGCTTTCCTTCTTTGTCTCTTTCCACTGCATCTTTTTACCAATCAGTCTTTAAAAAAATTCAATGCCTTGGCCATCTGCTCATGAAAGAAGGAGGCCCTTCACTTGGCAGAGTATCTGAAGATTGTTTGATAAGCCTTCCTGACAAGGGTTTTTCTTGGATATGATGATAAGCAAACAAACTTGATAACATTCATACTTTTACCTCTGTCTTCAATCACTACTGTGTTTCAGGAAAACCCTAGTCGAGGTGTCACTGTCTCACTGTACTGCTCTTTGCTGAGGGAAACTGAAATTTCATCATTTACCTTGTCCAACTTATGACAAATTATTTGAAAGATAGTCTCTGTGACTATGGAGGTCAGCACCCTTTGAAAAACAAACACCTTTTCTTCTGCCTTTGTAATGACATGATTTGTCAGCATCTCTTCAATTTGGTCTTGTTGGAACAGCAGGCTGCTTGTGATTAGAATTGTTTTCACTAATGATGTGTCCCTCCAAGGTTTTAACAATTCATATGATTTGAAAACTTCAAATGACTTCCTTTACAAGACCAAAACTCTGTTTCCCTTTAACTTGCATACTTCAGACTCTAGCTCTGTTATGATCATCACTTACACTCAGAAAACCTAGAGTCACTGTTTCACTATTCAGTAAAAAGAAAACCTGGGCTTTTGCAATCCTTAAAGTCAATACTGGCCAGCGCCCTCTGCTTGTAGATGAAGGAGGCGCCCTAACCCTCTACTTGTAATTGAAGGAGGTTTTTGGCCATGACAGATTACCAGTTTGCTGTGACAGTGGTGTCTCTCTCTTACTGTGATTTTCATGCTGGAAGGAGGCTGCACGGTCTTTGATGAGTGACTCTCTTTTTTGTAGATATATCTCAGGCTCATGTTACATTTAGAAGCAGCTGTTCTTCTGAATGTAGATTCAAGAATTTTCTCCTGAGATGAAATTATATTTCCTGCCTTTGTAGAAACCATAAAACACTGTGAAACACCTAATAATCAGCTTGAGATTGTGGTTTATGCAGTGCTGAGACCTAGGGGTATAAGTGGCGCGACTTAGAGCTGTGATCAACTTGATTTGCAGAGTGGGAGGTCAGTCATGATTGGTCTGTAGCAGATGGAGGTTTTTTGGCCTTTTGATGGTTGCCAAGGGTAAAATGTCTTAAAGCGCCACTTCCTAACTTAGGGGAGGCTTTTGAAACAGACTTGGATTTTCCTTTTAGAGCTGATGGGCAGACCAGTAGGGCTGAAGCTAGATAGGATAGTGATAATGAGTTTTGACTTTGACATGGGCGGACTGAAAAGTAGGAGGGCGAAAAAAGTTTTATGAGGGTTTTCTAGATGACAGATTGACATATGGAATTCAGCTTCTAGAAAACTCAGCTATGGATCTAGTCATCACCAACAAGTGAAAAATACTGATGACTAACAGTGGCTCCATTTGGGGAGGGCAGCTCCTCGTCAGGAGGTGTCCAGAATTCAGATTTTTGGCTTATGAAGACCAGTGCCTTATCCATTGGTGCAAAATTTACCCTTCTTTTGATGTTATTTCTGAAAAGTGACAGCATGGTTAACATCAATGATACTTCTACCTACCCCACTATCTTTCCTAACATTTTTTCTTCACTTTGGCGCATTTGAACTAGCAGCCTTTTGACAATGCATATTTTTTCTTTTTGCAAAATGAACCTATCTATTTCTATTCTTATATCTGCCGGGAGTTCAGATTAAGCTGATGAACTCCTTCATTACTCTACCTAATGCTAGATCGACTGTCAAGATTAAGCAGTTTGACAGGATTTTATTCTCTAATCTAAAACATGAAATTCAAAAATGATCAAATCAGGATTAGGCAGTCTGATTTGTCATGCATTTGCGGCATAAAAGACAAGCTGCACACAAATTTTATTTTGCAATAAAGGGAAACTAGACAAGCGGGGTTAAGATGTACAATGTATTTTTCATCCCTCGCTTCTCTCTTTGGTTCTGTTTTAGGCATGTGGAACCAGAATCTCTCCCTAATCTAAGCTCTGTGATAAGTCAATCTTACACAATGTTGACTATCTTGGCACTCACTAACTTATCAGCAAATAAATTTAAACATGCTCGGCTATGATTAGGCTAGATAGCTGAACAAGACATTGAAGTACTAGTAGCGGCATTTAGACTTGCTCGCTTTCCGAAAGACTATTTTTTGGAACATGGGACCTTTGTTCTATCTTCACTTGCCCTCTTTTCTGCTTTTTACTGTTTTTGACTTTCCTATCTTTTACTGTTTTTGACTTTTCTATTTTTTCAATATTTCAAACAATGGTATGTACAATGACTGAAAGTGTTTCAAACTCAAAAATCTTGGAAATGATGGAATTTAAGCATCTTATCCTCGTAAGGATCTCCTCTCACCCTTGGCCCACTTAACTCCTGAAAAGAAAAATTTGGGAAATTCTCTCTCTCTAACATGACATAGGGATTCATGCAAGAATCTCTAAACAGCCCGGTATCCTCCCTTTGTACCTCTCTGAATATCTGATTTCCACTCCTTTCCTTACTGTAAGCTTTCTTCAAGTAATGTATGTACTCTTGGTCATTCTTGAAATAGATAATGACATCATCAAGGTATGCAAAAATACAGAAATTTAAAACTGGGAACATGGCCTTCATGAACAGATTTCTGATATTGGGTGGTTTTGCAATTTTGAACTTGAAATCAGATCTACCTCCCGCAAACTGGAAAAAATCTTTAAGCTGTCTACTTTGCAAAGGAATCTTATGACCATGACCTGAAACATCATCTTGCGAAAATACATGATTAAAAGCACTTTTAATTGGTGAATCATGGTCTTGGGTAGAAAAAACATGATTTCTTTTATAGGGATATGCAGTATTATTTCTAAAATCAAAGCAGATTCTATGGCCATCTATTTTATCCCTGATTATTTTTTCAGATTGTTGTGTTTTCTCTTGTCAAAGTTATTCTTTGAGGGAAAGGTAGTGACACAGTATTTTCCCTTGTTTTTCCTGTAGAAATTGGTATTCTGCATGAGGTTTCTGATTTTAGCTTTTCTGAGTTCTTCATGAAAAGACAGAAGATGAGCCAATTTTAGTAGCTCAGGTATGTTGGGATTGCAACTATCATTCTTACTTATAAGAAGTTTATCTGGCATTTTCTCTAGATTTTGAGCTGCTGAGGCTATAGTTAAAGTTTCATTTGCAGTAGGAGGGTTACATGATGGTAAATCTTTGAGGTATGGTAGAAACATTAAACTCCCTTGCTCTCGGGTTCCAAACAGGTTTATGATGTGTAGGTCTTCTAAAGCCTTTACCCGGAAGAAATTTCCACAAGTTACTGCTGGTGTTTGACTAAAGCTAGAGAAATTTGCTTGATAGTACATAAGAGTTTGCACTTCTTGATCTAATCCTATTTCAGAAAGGGAAAACTTATTTTCCTCAAGACACATCTGTTCATGATCATGATAGTTTTGAGTGTCTAGTTCATCATAAGGCATCAGGGACAACTGATGTGGTGGATCAAAGTTTATTTCAGTTTCTCCTGACTCTTCCTCCATGTTTTCATCAATATGCATAATGAAAGAGTTCAGGTCGGAACACAAGGAACACATTGGAATGTTATCTGGCCTATCTTGACTGCTGATCATGTATTTCATGTGTGATTCTCGGTAGAGTATTCTGGTCTGGCCGAACACAGGAATGGTGGCGTATGACATGTCCAGTTGGATATTCCCTTGGAGTTTGGCTCCCCAAGACCTGGATAGAAGCATCCCGTACTTGGGAGGAATGTCCGCCACTACTATATCCATGATTAGATGTTTCGCGGGTATTTGGGCCAGACTAAAACAAAGGTCTTTGATCAAACCCAGGCATTGGACTCTACTTGAATCAAATGAATACAAGTCTTTGTATGGTCTTGTGATTTCCAAGCCTAATCTTTCCATTACTACCTTCGGCATAAGATTATGCGAGGCGCCGGAGTCTAGCATGGCATTGTGGAGGATTTGGTCATGGATGTTTAGGCTAATGTAAAATGGAAGAGTATTTCCTTCTTGGAATTTTCCCTCTATCTTTGGACCAAACAAAACTTCAGGAGTGTCATCAGCCAGATTAACAGTGTTTGCATCATTCCCTAGATTTAAGACTTTTAGTACTTGGGATTTATAAGAGTTTTGGGCAATGAGTTCAATAAGAGGCATGGTGATCTTAATCTTGGCGATTTCGCCTTCAAAGCTGAAAGGCAGCTGAATTTTAGATACGTTTGTTTCAGTTTTTTCAGCTACGACCTTCTCTATGTTCTGAGTTTGTTGACCTTGTTTCGGGATTTTGTTGGCCATAGTTGCTTCGATGACCTTTGTAGAAGTACCAGGAGTATCTGAGAGAGGCCTAGTTTGGGTAACTTTAGCTTTGTTTTGGTCAGTTTTCTCAACCTTGATTTTGTCAATGCTTGATGCTTTCTTGAGGATGGTATCAAGGGCTTTAGCAGTATCTGAGTTACCTTTACTGGAACTATCTTGGTTTCTTTTGCTTCTAAGGTCATACTACCTGTGGGCTTCCATAATGGCATTCTGAAAATCTATGGCAGGGTCATCGAGATCTTCATAGTTGGTCTCATCCTGATTAGGAGAAAAGAACGCTTGTTCTTCTTCTATGAGGTACACCTCACTCTCATTATCAGATCCTATGAGGTTTAAATGATGTTCATCAAGAGGTTATGTATCCCTGTCATCCTCTTCCACATAGTTTTCATTGAATGGTGGCCTAATTTGTTGGTCATTTTCCCTTGGTCTGTTTTGAGGCTGCTCCCTCCTAAAGTTTTGGTTCCGGTTTCTGTTTGGAGGGTTTGGCTGGTTGTCCCTAACAGGAGCTTTTTCATTTATCCTTTCCCACATTTTGGCCATGGTTTTGACTAAGTCATCTATTCTGGGATCTAGGGAAGGTGATGAAGTGGAAACCTCATCTTTATATGTGACCTTTCTTTCCGCTCTAGTCCTAGCCCTTTTTTCTGCTAAGTTGGCATCTGCTTTTATGGCTATTTGTTGCATTTCCTCTAAGGTAGGGGGATCCTTGTCTCTTAGATGGTATGTCATGTCCGGATCGAAACCCTCGGGGAATTTTGCCAAGGCTAAACCAAGTGGGGGTTTGAAATGAGGTGGGAGGGAGTTATATACACTGTTGAACCTAGTACAATAAGCTTGGACACTTTCCCCATTTTATCGTTTTAGGTTGCTATATTCTGACAGGATTTGAATAGGGTTTCTTTGGATTTCCCACCTATTTCTGAAGACTTGATGTAGTTCTGGGATATCGTGGATGCTGTTTGGAGTTAAGCTTTTGAACCATGTTTTGGGTTCACCACCAAGACTTTGGGCGAATATTCTCATTCTGACGGTCTCGTCTTGTACCTCCAGGTATTCATAAGCATCAGTCATCCTACTTATATGATGTTGAGGTGTAGTGGTGTCTTCTCCAGTAAAGTGTGGGATTTTGTCTTGATATTTATTTGGGAGAGGAGCCAAGGGTGGTGGCAACACCAAAGGTGCGTACCAGGCTGCCATGACGGGAGCTAATGGATGATGTACAAGATGAGGACTAGTAGGCTGAGATGAGGTGGTTTGACCAGGTGTGGCGGATGAACTTGGACTAGTGATCTGGTTTTGAGCAGATCTGGGATGATAGGAGCCAAACTGATAGAGAAGCTGGAGGTCAGGAGGAGTGGTAGGTGAAGCTTCTCTACTAGGACTCTGTGGTGGGTTTAGGGGTTCAAGATCATCAAAGTTTATCTTACTATATGATTTGCTTCTGGGAAGAGTTTGTGATGACTCTAATTCAAAAGGTGAATCTGTTAGGATAGTGAGATGTTTAGGTACAAATCTTGTTTTACGGATGGATCTACCAGTAGCTAGATGATCAGTTTCGGAAGCTTGCCACAGAATCTTCTCTGGGTCATCTACTATGATAGGGGGATTTGGGTCTGGATGAGCTCTAGTATTGATTCTTCGTGAAGCCAGATTTTAGATCCAGAGTTTAAAGAGAATGGTATCGGTGAATGTTCTAGATGAGTGGTTTCTCTACAGTTCTACTAAGGTAAAGGATGGTCAAAATAAAAGGGATGGATTTGTGGAGTCACCAGGTGGGACTGGGTTGTTTTTGTGAAGATAGCTATGGTCCACCACCAGTAACTAATCTGGGAATGTTTTTGGATTTTCTGAGTTTTATGTGCAGCCTATGGTTTAAAGTATCCTAGACTTGTTTCAACACTTCGCTAGGGTGATGAGAACAAAAAGAGTTTACTCTAAATGGGTCTATGGACTGCTTGCTTGTTTAAGTATCTAAAGGACCAAAGAGTCTATAAGAGTTTGCTAGACTATCATGTACTCAGTGTCCCACCATCTCCCGCTATGTTAGTGAGTGATGGGATAGGTCTATCGGATAGTAGCCTAGAGTTTGGTAAAATAGTAAGGTCTACTAGAAGTTAGTGGAGTCGCCAGGTGGATTATCAGTTGTCTTGAGGTATATTTGTATGGTCCACCAAC
This sequence comes from Pinus albicaulis, assembly GCA_034641835.2. Lineage (NCBI taxonomy): Eukaryota > Viridiplantae > Streptophyta > Pinopsida > Pinales > Pinaceae > Pinus > Pinus albicaulis. The sequence goes on from JAXQQM020062975.1 coordinate 46,665, forward strand.
AGTAATGTCAAAAGCCAATCTAAGGGAGTGTTTTGGGGTTTTTTGAGTTTTATGTGCCTACAAGGTTTGGAAGAGTTTTCTATAACTGACTCATCATTTTGCTAAGATGGTGAAAGAGCTATTTTCTACCCTTCAGACAATATCTAAATTTACTAAGCTTGATTGAGACTTCAGGAGTTACTAAGGTGTACTTAGATTGTCACTAACTCGGAAGGTCCTACTGTGAGTGTCACTATGTTAGTGAGCAGTGGGATAAGTCAATCAGATAGTATTCTTAAAGGTCTCTAAAGATGAGGGAAACTAAGCTTTTAATCACTCAGGGTCCCACCATGATCGCCATTATGTTAGGGTCCCGTGATTTGGCCGATTGGCGAGCCAAATGACGATGTAACATCAAACCAAGCTTTGGAGCCCAAGGACCTAGCCTTCCTGGACTCAGAGAGGGCTCTCTCTATTATATGTAAAATATATCGGTGTGTTCGCTTATGGTGTTCTGATATTAGGCTAGTTATGAAGTGAGTTTTTTGATTTTTGGTTTTTAAGTTTGTGAGGGATAAAACTGATCAAAGATATAAAAATGGATAACAAGAAGTCAGATCAATTGGGCTATGGGGTCAAACAGGTCAAGGAAGCTATGAGATGATGATGCAAGGCTGCTGTAGGGCCGATTTGATTCAAGGTAGAAGGGATCTTTGGGCAAAATGGAGTAGATGAACATCAAGTTGGTGAAAGACAAGGGATTTCAAGTGTAACTAGTTGATAGCAGACATAAACATGTTATAGCAAGCCATTAATCATGTTAAATGTAACTATGAGCTAATTAATACATAGAAATCAAACATTCCAGCCATGCATAGAAGTATAAGACCTTCTAACTTCGGGAAATGGCTATCAGACTTTGGGGAAAACACATAAGATGGACTAACAACTCAAAATACTATGCCGGAACGCCTAAACACAGTCTTTAAGTTATTGGGCACTTTGACAAACAAACTTTCATAGTTTTAGGCAAAGGGCTAGATCGGGACTAGGCCTCCTTGGTTCAACAAGATGATAGGCTAATCAGTCAAAGAGATAGTTTTATGGATAGAACTATGGACAGTCATAGGTAAGAAGGGCACACCATACATCCTACTCAATATGCATAGAACTTATAAATAAAACTAGCAACAATATCCTTAAGTTACTAAAGAGCAGTTAAGAATTCTTTAGTACAACTAAGGAAGAAGAAAACATAAAAGCTATGAAGATTCAGGAATTTTGAGGTGCCTCCATGGGCATATCTCAAACTTAATCTCTACTTATCTATAGCAAGCAAGAAGCATGTATCATGAATGAAAACTAGAAGACAACAACAAAGCAAGAAACACTATACCATTCTACCATGTCATGGAATCCATCAACAATCCTTCATCATTCATCAAAAGCATCCAAGAGGCAGTTCAAAATCATAACACAAGTATGTTCTTTAAAGCTCATATGACCAATATATTGATTCTTCTCTCAAGTTCAGCCTTGTTTTACAATGAAGCCTTGTGGAATAAATAGGCTCAAGTGAGGAAAACCTCATGGTGCAACTAGCTATCCCATTGGCCTAATAAAAATATCTAAACTTGTCCTTGAGGCTTTGCAAAGCCCAAGGCACAAAATATCCCATAAAATATCTAAAAAAATGCTAAAAATGGAAATTATATTGACTTTGCATCATTTTCCAAGTGTAAAAATAGCTAAACGCACATTTGGAAAAAGCAGATTTTTGAGGTTCAAAAATTGCAAAAATACTTCAAATTTACATCAGAAAAAGGTCTCCTGACTTGCTGGAGACAAATGGCAGCCTTCCCGGTGTTGAAACGAGGCTCATGATAGCTCGTTGGAAATATTTCTGTGTCTACTTTCCGGCGCAACTGAAATCACCTCAATCTGATGCCCGGAAATCCTCCAAATCTGTACCTGTGTGTAAAAAGCCAGGAAATAGCAGACTGCTGATATGACGGGCAAAATGTGCAAAAAGTGAGCATTTTTCGCCAATTTGAGGGGGTGAATGATCTCCGAATGCTCTGAAAATCGCTGGGGACCTGCTCATAGAATTATGGCATCAACTGGTATCATCCTTCTCCCTTGAAAAATCCTCAAACTGAAATGGCGAAATTATGAGTTTTCGACCAAAAACCCAAAAAATGCCAAAAAACAAAAAGTTGCCGAAATGGGCCCAAAATTGGCACGTATGACCCTTAGGGGTCCATAGCAACATGCTCCGAAGCTGAGGCCAAAATATCAAGTGCTGATGTGCTTTTCTCCTCTTTCCGTGTCGGGCGCCTTCCCTTTGCTTTCTTCAATTTCTCTTGGGTTGCCTTTAGTTTGCGCCAAGCAAACTGATTCAACTTCTGAAAGTGATGTGTCCTCTTTCTTTGTAGCTCTAGATCTCTGTTCGCCCTTTCGAGCTTCATCTCCAGGTGTTTGTTGGCTCTTTCAAGCCATGCCTCTTTTTTTTCTTCAATTTCCTGCTCAAGGAGTGCAGTGAGAGGAAAGGCTTGGAGATGTGCTCGTTCTTCTTCTTTCTGATTTTCCAAGGCTCTTTTAAGCCCTATGGTCCTAGGCCTCTTCCCCCTAGGCTGTTCTTCCTCTTCTTCCTCATCAAACTCACCAATGAGTTCTTCTATCCTCGCTTGCGCCTTGGCTGCCTCATCCTTATATTTGATCGCCCGTGCTTCATGAACAGTTGTGTGAACATTCATCTGTTTGTTTTGGATCTCTAAGAAGTGGTTGAAATTCCTTGCCCTTTGAAGATCCTCCTCTAATGCCTCAATTTGCCCCTCTTTATGAATTAGGAGGTTTTCAAGAAGGCGGGCCTCATTATCACTGTCATCGCTTTGGATTGGGATGACAGCTAATGCACCCCCATGTTTTGTACTTTTTCCAACTTTGCTTTTCCCTTTGAAGGCCAGTCTTGCGCTTTTCCTCCTCGGCATGCCAGTAGGTGTCCTTTTGGGAAATTTCCTTTTGCTAGGAACAACCTTTGTCACTGTTAGAGTGGCAGCCTTAGACCCTCTCTTCCTTGTTGTGCTGAGCTTTGTTCTTTTGGGAGGAGGAGACATAACTGATTTACCTTTGACATCTTCCTGAACTTGCTGCTCTTCTTGAGGCTGCTGGATGTTTTCTTCTTGCTGTTCACTTTGCTGCTCCTGTTCGCCAACCTTAACTTGTTGTTCTACATCAAGTCCTTGTTCATTTGGTGTTTCAAACTGCTGCCCTCCTTCACCAAAATCAAGCTGCTGCTGTGCTTGGATTTCCTGCTCTCTTTGTGGCTCAAGATGTGGCTCAATTTCCTACCAAACCTGCTGTTCTTCCTCTTGTACCTGATGTTCATCATTTTGTACCTGCTGCTGTCCTTCACCTTATATTTGCTGACCTTCACCTTCTATTTGCTGTTGTTCCTCATCTTCTATCTATTGCTGCTCATTACTCTCTCCTTCTTCCTGTTGACTTGGCTGTCTTGTATTCATTCTGAGCCTTCTAGGAGTAGGCCTACTGGACAAAGGTACCGAGCGATGGATAGGCTGAGTGGGAGACACATGGACAGGAGGAACAGTAGAGAAATCTGGATGACTGATGAATACATCCCATGGAACCTCTTTTTTCTCTAGCTGGTGTAGGAAGATAATCTTGATTAGAGAATGATGGAAAAGGGAAGGGATTTGCAGAGGTGGGGCCTTCTTCTGGACAGTAGATGCCATCTTCTCTATGCTCTTGAATAAAAATTAAGGGAGGTTCAGTTGCCTGTTTCTAGTAAAATGCATCAATAATCGGACATGGTAGGCATAAACTCGATCAAACCTCCCTTCACAAGTGAAATATTTCATTATGACTTTCATAAGAGGAGCATAGCTGTCAAGGAGATATGAAAAATGGAAAATAGCAGTGAAAGCCTCTCTATGCTCAGGCTTGATGAAAGGCTTGTAATCTTCTAAGTCAAGATGAGCCTGTTTGAACCATTTTTCGCCATGATATGGAATCTTGGTGGCCTTGGACACATACCTTGGAGAAATCTTGAAATCAAGACCTGCCACTTGGAAATGTTTTTCTTTGAATCTCAGGGCGCACAAGTGTGTTAATGGCGAAAAACTTTTGACTTCCTGTATCTTCTGGCAGAAATCTAGGCAACCTACTTCATGGAAGTTGAAAAGGACAGATGGATGAGCATTAACCTCTTCTGTAGAGATTGGCTCATATCTTTTATGCGGACCGCTCCTGCTGTCTTGCCTTGGAGGCATTTTGACCTAAATATGCTTTGGAAGAAACAAACTGCCTCACTTTGTGTAAACTGCCCCTTTGGAGTCAAACTGTGTCAATGTACTGCTTTGACAGAGAAACAATGTGATTTGGATGGTTGCAACAGTTCCTTTACAATACAAAAACTCCTGCTCTCTTAAAAAGTAGCCTTACACCTGGAATGTATTTCTGCCAACAGAACTTTCAATAGGATACCATACAGTAAAAAGTAGACAGACTGCTAGGTAAATTTCCTGTGCAAAGTGTCAAGAACTCACCTTGTTCTTGTGAAGTTTAGAGGTCACTCAATATATCTTAATCTTTGCCTCAAGGTAGAATTTCCACTCATTAAAAACCTACCCTGTCTAAGGTGTCCAACATTCAACAAACTTGCCTATGGTGCAATCAACCATTAGTATGATTAGACAGTCAATATCACAGTTCTGAACAAGGTGACAGAGTAAAAAATGTTCCAAACGTTCAAACAAGCCTGCAATAGTCTTCTCTTTTCAAAATAACTAGGACCTTTGATCAATATAACACCCCTGGCTATGTAGGAAAAACCTTTACTCTGTATGGATATCAACTTATCAATAAGCTTGAAAAACAAAAGACAGTCAAGCAACAAACACATTGAACACTGTCTTTTTGTGAGAAGTGTGAGCAACTTTCCCTTGTAACTTTCAACCTATAAATTGCTCTTTGATCAAGAACCCTTTTCTGATTATACTTCAGTGCCTTCTATAGGTATTTCACTTCATCCAATAGAATTATATACATACAAAGCAATTCCCGAGTGTGAGCATACAGCCAGACTTACGGATAAGGAACAAGGTGACAGAATTTTGAAGAATGTTTTACAAGTTTCAACCAAGCCTGTAGGAGTTTTATCTCTTTCCCTCAATCAAAACTCCTGTTTTAATATGGAAACCCTGTTCTTTGTAGAAAAACTTCTACCCCATCTGAAAATCAACTTGTCAAAATAAGCATGAAGAACAAGACAGTTAAGTGGAAAAACTCAGGAATAAACTGCCCTTTCTGTAGTTTATAGGTTTAACCTCTGCCCTTTGATGCTTTGAAGGTATAGGATCCCTGGTCCTTTGATTAATGAAAGTAAAATCACACAGCTCCTAATTCAGCACAAATTCTCTCCTGTAGGTGCCTTAAATAACACATCCAGCATCTTATCACAGTTTTACACTTCGAATCATCATACAGCCAAAACACTGTTTTTCTGAAAAGGTGACAAAGTTTGAAAGTTCTGTATGCTATGGTATGAGGAAAATGTAGAAGTTCAACACACTGTTATTTCTATAGGCACTTCTAGCAGTGTATTTATCATTCAAACACAGCTTCAACCCATGGACATTTTCACAGCAAAATCATTTGACAGAGATGGTGATGTAGCAAGATAAACGGGGATGAGCCCTCTTTTGATTTGACCTTAACCTTGCTAGGAAGCTTCTTAAAATATATGTCGATATATAAACCAGGTCAAGCTCAACAATTTGTCTCACACCATAGCTTAAAAACAAGGCTTTTTAAACCTTCATGTCACTTAGCACTTTGTTTCAAAAACTGAGAAGGCATATGAAAATACCTTGAGAATATGATGGAGAAGCTATTTGATGCATTTAGTCCAGCTCCGGAGGCGTTTTAGATAGCTTACGAGGGCCAAAAAGATGCGCGACGTGCTGGGCTCTCAGAGTGTCGCGCCGAAACAACTGTCGGGTGGCTATGTCGCGTCGGCCGGGCGCCGTGTACAGGCGCTTCGCGCACATGTACAGGCGTGTCGCACGGCTGTTGAACCCCCGTTCAAAACCTCTTCCAAGCGTGTCGCGCAGTCTTACAGGCGCGTCGCGCGGAGAAAATAGTGCTAAATTCCTGCAATTTGATCCGAACTTCTTTTTTTCGATGCTGAGGGTAGTACAGAGCTTTGTTTGAAGTTTGAAAATGAAAAATCCACTCTTCGACCTCACTCCCTTGACATATCAAAACTCCCAACGGTCACCTTTGTTTTTAAATGTAAAATGAAATTTTTGGTTGGCTTTTGCAAGGTTTTCACAGCCTTTTTGACCTTTTTCAACAATACCCTTCGGCGTATTTGCAACTTGGATTCATAAGCGATGCATGCATTGGAGATTTTCTATGTTTTTAGACCGTGTTAATCATGGATCAACCTCTTTATAAAAAACAAAAATGGCTTGAAAGGTCAAAACTTTGTTTTACTTATGCACATAGGTTTGCAGGGTGATTCCTGCCAGTTTTGTTTCCTGGATGACAACTTTAACACCGAAATTCAAACCTTGAATAATAACTTAATAACCTTCATACCATCTCTGCCACTATGTTTAACAATGTTGGTGATATTTATTATGTAAAGTAACCCCACTTTAACACTGTCGAGAAAATACCTGAAGACTGCTTTGTTTCTGAAAGGATAGGGTTTGTATTGTCAACATGCTTTGACAGCCTCGGTCTTCACTTGCTTTTTCAACTTCTTTCTCACTGCAGGTATTCAAATTTGCTGGCCTTCTTTGGATTTAGCCATGGCTCTTTGATTTAAGAAAAGCTCCTCTTTTCAAAATACTTTCTTGCTTATATCATTTATGATATCTCTGTCTTTTTAAATAATGAAGAAGCTGTATTTGTTTCAAACCTTCCAAACCCTGATAGTCTATCAAAACAACTTTTTGCCTATTATGAACAATAGTCTAACTTGTAAGGCCTCTTTACAATGTCTTTTTGGGAACTAATCTTGAATTGAATCCCATCATTTGTGATGTATATCTGAAAGGAGAAATTTATCTATGAACTGTGTAACAAAACCAAACACAAATATCATTTCCTTTGACCAAGGCAAATATCTTTTTGTACGTAATCATTCCAAGGTTCAAATTTTGTCCACCGTTCGACACTTTGGTGATATTTTGAACAAGGAAAAAGCCGCTCAAGACCGCTCAAGAGCAAAATGAGCATTGAAATCTGTTTTGTCATTTTAAAAGGAGGTGATCTCATTTTCTTCCAAATTTAGTTGATAGTTTCTGCCTGTGATTCATAAGCTCCTCCTTTGATTGTATGCCATATTTTAGTTTCATCCATTCATACCATATTTCTCTCACATTTGAAAGTTGAAAGGAACTCTTTAGACTTCTTGGAATGTGACAAGAGGTGTTGTTATGACCCCTCCTCCCATGAAACTGCCCCTTTTTGTATCAATGGCATGCATATTCAAGTTGTCTCCTGTCCACTATGATGTATAGTTTGAAAGACATTTTCCTATGAGTAGGAAAACCAATACTTTTTGAAACATAAACACCATCTGTTGCCTGTGTAATGACTTTTTCTTTCCTTCTTTGTCTCTTTCCATTGCATCTTTGACCAACCAGCCCTTAAAAATAGTCGATGCCTTGGCCATCTGCTCATGAATGAAGGAGGCCCTTCACTTGGCAAAGTATCTGAAGATTGTTTGATAAGGCTGCCTGACAAAGGTTTTTCTTGGATATGAGGGTAAGCAAACAAACTTGAAAAACATTAATACTGGCACCTCTGCTTGCAATCACTACTGTGCTTCAGAAAAACCCTAGTCAAGGTGTCACTGTCTCACTGTACTGCTCTTTGCTGATGGGAACTGAAATGTCACCATTTTCTTTGGTCAACTTATGACAAATTATTTGAAAGATAGTCTCTGTGACTATGGAGGTCAGCACCCTTTGAAAAACAAACACCTTTTCTTCTGCCTATGTAATGACATAATTTGTCAGCATCTCTTCAATTTGGTCTTGTTGGAATAGCAGGCTGCTTGTGATTAGAATTGTTTTCACTAATGATATGTCTCTCTAAGGTTTAACAATTCATATGATTTGAAAACTTCAAATGACTTCCTTTACAAGACCAAAACTCTATTTTCCCTTTAACTTGCATACTTCAAACTCTAGCTCTGTTATGATCATCACTTATACTCAGAAAATTTAGAGTCATTGTTTCACTGTTTAGTAAAAAGCAAACCTGGACTTTTGCAATCCTTAAAGTCAATATTGGCCAGCGCCCTCTGCTTGTAGATGAAGGAGGCGCCCTAACCCTCTGCTTGTAATTGAAGGAGGTTTTTGGCCATGACAAATTACCAGTTTGCTGTGACAGCGGTGTCTTTCTCTTACTGTGATTTTCATGCTGAAAGGGAGCTGCGAGGTCTTGATGAGTAACTCTCTGTCTCGCAAATATATCTCAGGCTCATGTTTGCATTGAGAAGCAGCTGTTCTTCTGAATGTAGATTCAAGAATTTTCT
>JAXQQM020089201.1:0-34357 GCA_034641835.2 Pinus albicaulis
GGGTGACTCTTTAACTACCCTCATGAATATTTTACTTCCCACGACTTTTCAACTTACATGACTCTTTACATTCCATGTGTGTCCATTGGAATTCCACTTTACAATACATTTTGATTACAATATACATGGTGTACAATAGTGATGTGGCATATGACCACTCATGACATGAAATTTTTGACATGTACTACTTGATGACATGGAAATTTCAAGCCATTATTTCTATTGAGAGTTGATTTTTTTCGTGAGAGAGATTTCCTTTTTACCTCTGCATGCCTTGGTGATAAGGAGTCTTCAATGATCTCAAGTCTTAGATAGTGGTCGCAAACTAGTGTCCTTTCGTTTTATCCCGATCAACCAACTTGTGAGTTTAGACGTGAGAGTGTATTTGATCATGCTTCCTTCCTTCTTATCCTCCTTAATCATCTCACCATGAAATGATATTGTGCATGTTCCTGCAATTCCTCATGACGAGATGACATCAATCCAAAAACCCCTAGCCTAAGATGATGCATTCTGATCCATTAACTGAGCCCAAAAAAAGTGACAGGATGGAGAAGGAGGCTCAGTGACTACACAATTTCATAATTCATCTAGGCAAGGGGATTTATTAGGCCTTGAGACTGTGCAGTGTGCAGTTCAAGGCGGGTTGAGGGACATGACAACATAGTTTCCGGAGCCAGTGGGACATGTTGCAAGGATGGGAGCTAGGAGAGCTTAATGTGCAATTTTGGGAGTCAAGGAAGGTTGGGTGACTATGAAAATGTGAAGTTAAAGGGCTCAGGGGATGAGCTCGAGGCTTGAGGTTGTGAATTGTACAGTTCAAGTTGGGTTGGAGGCCATGACTACGCAATTCCGGAGGTCAGGGTCGAGGCTTGGTCACAGAAACTGTGTAATGCAGTAGTCCTTGGAGGTAGGAACTTCACACTGCGGAGTTTCAAGCAACAAGGTGATAGCTAGAGGACTAAGAATACACAATGCACAGCTTAGGGAATTTTGGGTGAAGATAAGTTTTTTGGTCGGGAAGTTTTCTAAAAAATGACGAAGTGCAAGATCGGTGAAATCAATGTGAATAATGATGAAATTTGACTATGATCACACATTTATATTTTTATGACTCAAACAACATATATCATACATGACTTAAAAATGAAGCATTCCCCTTCGTGTGACAAATTTACGTCTGGTTATGACAAGTGTGACACCAAAGATACACTTTACGATGACCGTGACGACACTTGTCCGACAATGCTCAAAACTTTGGAAATGAGTGTTATGAGTACTTACAAGGTTAGAAAAACTCATTTTCACAAAGGTTACCTCTTCGAACCACTATAATAATATAATACATACAATGTGACAACCAACATGCCAAAAAATGACACTTTTCTTATCTCGCGAAAGGGATCACCACATTTTACGAAAACCAATAAAATGAACTTCAAAGTTTGTGGCAACAATGAACAAGACCAAGGAAGGCTCTGAAATTTGGTATATGCCAAAATTTTGGAAGGGGTTGTAGTAGTTGCAACAATCGACTAGATTATAATTGTTACCATGCAACAATGTTCATATGCATAATAAAAATAGCCTGCAACACTAAAAAAATATTGCTCTGTGGCCATGGGCAAGCCATGCCACTACTCCAAAAAAGGAAAAGCAAAGTTAAATTTCCAAAAAAGTGTTTCCACCTCTTAAATTTCTAAATGACACATCAAGAATCCTCTGCAACATGGATGACCATCAATACAAATCCTGTTGACATCAATTCCAACCTCAATTGGTTGATTGTCTCTCAGGTTTGACACTAATTCCAGCCCCATGCTGCCAACACTCATATCCATCCTTGTGTTGTCCACCAATTATAGATTCCTCCGAAATATCCTTTTAAGTGAATCATCCCATAATCTATCCCAATTAGGAAGTTTATATTTGTGTAGGATGCCTATCAAAAATTTATCCCACTTCTTGGTACACACTTTCAGTGCTACTTTTATAAGAATCACCTTAGCCACCTCTTCCCCAATAGATGCAATTGCATCACAAACTTGTTGATTATTTGTGAAGTATGAGACTATAGTATCAAATATTTTCATATTGATGCAATTATTCAACTTCTCCCTTAGCACCATTTTTCAATTTTGGTTGTGACTCTGGTACAACTTGGTTAAGGCTAAACACATCTAACAGGATAAATATTTCTTCATTATATAAGGGATTATGTGATCCTTCACGCCATTCAAAATTATTCTCTTGGATCTTATATCTTTTAATGTATGTTCAATCTCTTGCATACCATCCCGAGGAACCTAAATTTCTTGGATTGCAATTTCCCAAAACCACTTTCCTTTAAGACAAGGGTAATTCACTCCTTTCATGGAATGAATTTTACAACCCCCTCCAACCTATATTCATATATTAGACTTGATTATTCCATATTAGCATATCAATTTCAACCACAAAACCCTCATTGCAAAATAAAAAAGGATTCTATTGTAATAAACTAATCCATTGTCATAAAACCCTTGTGATATTTGATCTCTCCCACAAAGTTTCTATTGCATTGATACCTTGTTAATTTTTCTCATGCCGAATCTTATTTATTTTACTTCAAAAATTTATTATAAACCCAAGCCAATATTTATGAATTTGTTGATAAATAAAAATACTAGTATATTAACTTATAAAATGCAATGAAAATAAAATGAAGAGATTAATCACACCACAAGAAAAAATTTACACCATTGCAATCTTCCTTCGTTAAATTTCTTGGGAAAATTATGCATTAGACCCACAAAGAATACATATAAAAAATACATTTTTTGGGTACTTGGAAACTTAGCCCCACTAATAAAATAATCCTCAAAGAATTCGACCCCTAGAAATAAAACCACCTACAGAAAATGAGCCCTGAAGAATTAACCTATCTCACAAGCAAATCAATCTCCATTTCTCTTTGTCTTGTATGGACCCTGTACAATAAATAAATTGGTCTCCTTGGATTATTTGGCCTCCTCCAAAATTTGGCCCTCTACTTCAACAACTCCGCCCCCCTCTTTTTGAAACTTGACCACCTTGAATTTCTCCTAAAAATACCTATTTCACTTCTCCTCACTTCTCTTCAGTCTAGTCAAGCCCCTCACTCTAGAGAAAATTGCTTCCTCCAAAATTTTGTGTATTCACTTCTCCCTTAGGTTTATTTTATAATTTAATTAAGCCAAATCCCTAACCCTAATCTCCTAAGTGATCAATGTCTATGATTAAATTCTAAGCCTCAGTTGACATCAACGGTTGAGATTATTGTGCACACTCTACCTAGTATAGGGGGATGCCTAGGCATAATGTTTGCAAAATTTAACATTTATATTTTGGATTAATTAAAAAATAATAAAAAAATTATAAGAAATATAGAGCCAGATATGGGGGAGATTTTGTAATGCTTGTAAATGAGTGAAAATATTTAAATCTTAGCTGGATTAATAATAAAAAGTTAAAAGTAATAAAAACAATAAAATTCAATTTTTTATATTGTAATTTATTTTTCGCAAGTAAACTTAGTTCCTCCAGCATAAGTTAGAAATTATGCTCAGAAAAAATTGCATAAATAATTATAACTTACATTTGTCAATGTTAAAGTAAAAATGGTGGATAAACAAATCATCCTATAGACTTGCTTTGGTAGGAACTAATAACTTGAGATGTGAAGTGTATAAGTAAATTTCTCGCTCATGCAAGAATTTGCATAAATTTTGGTGGGTAGTAACCACTAGTAAGTATACACATGTATAGTTGTACTCCAATATAAGTGCTAAGGAAATCATAAATAATTGTGAGAAGTAACTCTTTAACAAGAATATTGATTTACATATTATTCCTATCCATTTTTTATCTAATGACTTGCTTAAATTGTGGTGGGAAGTAATTGATGGTAAATGTGTTATTTACTTTAGTTTAAACTATTTTCAAGGATTTTTATTTTTGGATGGTTTTCTTGCAAAGCTTAAGAATAAAAAATCACCACAAATATATCTAAATATTGTGCATGAATATTGCAACCATATCCATAAAATATCACATAAAATATCTAAGGCAGTTATCCACATGGTATTATATTGTGCAAAGACTTCAATAAGGCCTTCAAGTTATGATCCAATCAAATGTTTCAAAACCCCTTTTTTTAATAATATTGAAAACTAAATATTTATTTTTCAAAATTAAACATTAGAATTTGCATTGGTCAATGCTAAACTAATAGTGATAACTTAATACTTACAATAAACTTAAATATAACAATATTCTTAACCATGAATATTATTAACCTGTAAATTGGTTTTGTTACAATATCATGGGAAAATACCATGGTTTATCAATACCACATGCCCAAAACCATAACTCATCTCATGATTAAAAAAAAAAAAATGTAAAATTTTATAGACCTTAAATTGATCATTGACTACAAAGAGTGACAATTCTCGATCATATGGATGGAGAGGGGAGAGAGAGAGAGGGGGAGGGGAGTGTGAGAGAGAGTAAAAGAGGAGGAGAGAGGGAGGGAGATAATGATGGAGTTGTGGGGTAGAGAGAGAGAGAGAGAGAGAGAGAGAGAGAGAGAGAGAGAGATGGGGGAGATAGAAGGAGGTGGGAAGGAAAGGGAGAGAGAGGAAGGAAGAGAGAGAGGACTTGAGAGAGAGAAGGAAAGAGGAAGGGAAAGAGAGATGGGGTTGGATGGGGGGAGAGAGAGAGGGAAGAATAAAGGCATAGAGAGATATAGGTATAGAGAGAGAGGGAGTGACAAGGGAGAGATAGAGATAGAGTGAGAAAGAGAGGAGATAAGGAAGGAAGAGAGAGAGAAGGAGAGGAGAAAGAAAGGGATATAAGGGAAAGACAGAAAAAGGGAGACATAAAGATGAAGGGGGGGAGAGAAGGGGAGACAGAGAAGGAGATAGGGAGAGAGATAGTGATAGATTTGGAAGGTAGAGAAAGTAAGCAAGTGAGTGAGAATAGTGGATGGGAGAGACAGAGGGAGGTGGGAGATAAAGGGAGAGAGGGGAAGGAAAAGAGAGAGGAATTGAGAGAGAGAGAAAGAGAGAAAGAGGGAGGGAGATATGGAGTTGGAGGGGGAGAGAAGGGGAGGGAAGAATAAATTCACACACACACACACACACACAAAGATATATATATATATATATATATAGAGAGAGAGAGAGAGAGAGAGAGAGAGAGAGAGAGAGAGAGATGGATTTGGAGGGGAAAGAGAGGGAGGGAATAAGAAATAAATGAAGAGATAAAGGCAGAGAGAGAGTGAGGGGGAGAGGAGAGTGGGAGGAATAAAAAATGATGAAATAAATTGAAAAAATAAGATGTTTTCACCTCGAGTGAATTGATCCCTCTTTTTGCTTTATTTATTTGGAGTTAAGATGGATCTAGGTTGGTATATAAGTAACTTAAATAATTTTATTATTTATCCTTACAACTTTGGCCGAATATTCCACAATAAGTAATTATATTAATTTTTGTACTTTCTTATGTTAACCTCAGGAAATAAATTATAATATCACTTACTCCACTAAGAAATCATGTAAATAAGAAATAAAATATCTTCTACATGTTAACACACCAAGCTTATGTAGAATACCATGCAAAGCTACAAAAAAATCAACATGTATAACCATCTTACCATGTATACAATAGTCGACTACAAATGACTAAAGTGGATCAAATTCTAGACTTTATGTCCTCAAATATCTTACCTTATTTATCTATAATTTATATATTATATCTATGTATGTATATTTTATGTCCATCCATTCCTTTCCCTTTCTTTCTCATGCAAGCCAAATTATTATGATAAATATATATTTTAGTGTTTTTCCATATTTTCAATTGGATGAGAATAATGTGATATTTAATTGATAGGGCTAATATAATCTTTGGCTTACTAATTTCCATATATTACACCATAGTGGGAATAATTAATCCCAATTAGTCAAACACACCCATGATATGAAATCCTTGCTAATGTGGCAATTCCAAGTGGATACCACATGTTAGACCATGGTGGCAAGCAAAGGGTCATTATCCGGTCATGACGGGCTATCATATGTACCGAGTGATTCATAAAACATGCATTGAAAGTCCAATGAGCATTAGAAAATCTTAGAAATTTGATCAACGCTTGGGAACGATGAATAAAATATAGCAAAAAATCCATACTTATTTAGTAATTTTAGACAATATGGTAGATATTATTTGTACTGTTAGTATGAATCTTTCGTCGAAAATACCACTTTAGCTATGCATAACAAATAGCCCTAACATAAATTATGGCTACCAATATCTTTAAGTCTGCAGTTAGTTGATCCAAATAATGTTGCACAAATCCAGATCTAAGCATAAAAGACATTAAGCAGTAAAAATAAAATGTAGCTCCATGCATCCAATAGACAAGACAAGAACAATGTATTTGAAAGAATTTTTTATATTAAAAGGGGGCACCTGAGAGGAAAACAAGAAAGGTGTTTCCGATTCTCCTCAATGGGATGGGTTCTTGAAATTCCTCAGCATTTCAGATCTAAAATTTCTCTCTCTTGTTGGTGTAGAAAACCCAGACAAACATAGAACTCAAAAGGAGCTCACAAGGCAAAAATGGAGAATGTGACCAAGAGTATAGATCTAGAGTGATCTAATGCAATGAAAGGTGACTAATGAATGGAAAAACCCTTCTATTTATAACAAAATATTAGGGCGGTCTAGAACTTGGTGCATGAATAAAATATTATTAATCAAATTCTAGAACCACCCTTTAGGAATATTTTATTATATTTGTTGGAGGGAAAATGATTTTTGACTTGGGTCAATTCCTTTATTTATAAATAATAAATAAATAAATTATTTATTTATTATTTTAAGGAAATGGTGGGAATATAATTAAATAAATAATGATTTATTTAATTATTTATAAATGATTTAGTGAAATTTAACTAGGAATATTATTTAAATAAGGATTTAAATAACTTATTCCTAGGAAATAATCAAATAAATAAGGATTTATTTAATTGATTTCCTTGTTTTGGGTTAAATATGACCAGGAAATATAAACAAATATAGATTTGTTTATTATTTCCTTTTGGGGTTTTCTGTTTAGACCATAAACAACTTAATAAAGGTGTTTTACTAAGTTATTTCACATAGTGAAAGCAATTTTACTTAGGGTAAAATTGGTCTTACATGGTGTACTTGGGTTCATCTAATGATAATAGGTTAGATGACGAAAAAATGGTGTAACATATTTCCCCCCAGCGTACGAGTGTTAGGAGAAAATTGTATGACCGAAGTACATTGTAAGAACTCAATCACTAGACATCAAGAGGGAAGTCAGAGAGAGAAATGTAAGGTAGTCTAATGTGCTAAAGGACTAGACCCTGAGGAGATGAGACTTACAGGTGCAACAAGTCTCTAGTTTATGAAGTGGTACCTGTGCTAAAGGCGGTGGGGGAGGCATACCTATGCCCACTGAGACAAAGTACAAAATAATAGTATGTCCAGTAAACAAGGAACCAAACTATAAAGTATATGCTGGCATAAATACAAGCCAAAAAAATAGAATGATGAATCCCACATACATGTTGTGCCTGGAATAACAGCCATGACTTATACAATAATATTTTAGTACATGAGATACAAATACAACCCAAATGCCCCCTATACACGGGGAAGGGCTCGCAAAATTTGACTGATACATCCAAATCGAAAAGGCGCTGCAAGCGGCTAAGGCTGACATCATCAAATGTAAGGAGCTACATCAAAGGCTGAAATGAAGAAGTCATCCGGGGATGTGGGGGGCTACCTGCAAGGCCACCCCCTCATGAGGGTTGAGACATCTCACACACACCCGAGAATCACCAATAGTTGTTGATGCGTCACTGGACCATCAAGTATACGGATCATGATCATGTTGAAAAGATCTTGAACCAAGGTACACTACCCTCTAGACCTGGCTTCTGGACTAAATGAGCTGATGTCGACAGAAGGAGGTCCGCCATAGGTGAGGCAATAAGGGATCCCCAACTAAGGCAAGAGAGAAAATAGTAGAGCGACTAACAGACAGACACTAATGATGATGATGAAATGGGGGATACTGAGTAGCGGATGGACGACTTCCCTTGTTAGAGCATAAAGGGCATGAATGGCTTGGAAGTGACTGACACAATATCATGAGGGATAGGGGATAATGGTACTAAAGGCCATGATGTGCAGCACGAGAGAGGGACCAAGCAATGAAAGATGGAGGACTATAGCAGGATACAAAGGGACTCGAGATAGACTCCATAAATGCGATGATGACTCAACTCAGATGCTCTAAACAAGGGCGACTTGATGGTGCTGCCACACAGTGAAGGTCTAATGGGGTACCATAAAAACATGAGTACAAGATGTTAACTCACGACGAACATCAACACGAGCATGGACAAGTATGGAGGCCAAGTGGTGCCCCTAGTATGAGTGTTGCAAGTGAAGAAATTCGATTTTGAGGAGGGTTATGGTTGAGGGGCATAGGTGCCCCCAAGCATGTTGTGGTCATACCAAAATGTATAAAGGGGAATCTAAACACATTTTAATTATGTGGTGCGCCATTTGTTTTCGTTATGGTTATGCAGTATGAGAAAGGAAATGGAGGATTACCAATCTCTTTTAGTACTGCATATATGAATCAAATGGAATTTAAGTTTCCGGGATGGAATACCTGGTGTCACTATCCCAAAGAGAGGATTTGGAGATAATGAACTGATGCTCTCCTATAAAACCCATAGGTTGGTCAACAACAATGTCTAAGAGACTGGGTTGCTGATGTAAGATGAAGGAACAATAAGGGGTATCATCCCTAGAGTGATCTGAAGTGATATGGGACTCTAGAGGTTTGTCAAAATGTGGAAGAATAATGGTACTAAAGTCGACATGACTAGATACACTAGGAGAGTTGTGGAGAATTGCTTCTCCTGGTCTCTCAAATATGGGTGCCCCCTTACCCAAACATGGGGTTTCAATGTAATGGCCATGAGGAATATGTGGCGCGAACGCATGGGTTCGTTGTAAGGGGGAGTAGATAAAGTCAGTGGCAGGGATTTCTTCCATAATTTCATCATCATGATAGAAGATGGGATGGCTGGTGGAAGAAAGACCACCTGACGCAGCGAAGCTACTTGACTCATCATCATGAGAAGAGAGGTTCACATGCGCATCACCACAAGGGGTGACAGAAGAGTAAGAAGATAAAGGAACTACCAATGTTGAGCCCAGGGTGATCGCTGAAGGAAGGTCAAGTGAAACAACAGGGGAGGATTTAGAGGGAATGTTCCCCGAGGGTCTCATGGATGATGATAGGTAGAAGATGGTGGATGAAGGTTTCGTCATCTTCACATCAGGAGGGGGAATGTAAATGGGAGCTGTCATGTCTAGTAGTTCTGCCGAAGTAAAATGCGCAAATAGGGGAGAGGTGGACTCATTGCGCTTGGCCTCGAATTGGCGGACCGCGGCTAGAGAGGTGTGGAAGTCCTTGAGGTGGGAACAAAGGTGGGTGTAATGGCCATGGAGATCACATAAAGCACAGGGGTGGTTGGTGTGAATATTCTTGGGGTTCTTGGTCGCGGTCGCGGAAGAAACAAAGGCTTCTAGGACTAGGGACTTAGGGAATGCGATATTAACCATGGGCTTGAGATGAGGCAGTTCAGGACAGGTATGGGTGGCGTGACCGACAACATCACACAAAGCACACTAGATGGTATGCTTTGGAGGCTGAGGAGGGGCAAGGCTTGTCGAGGTAGCCTTGTCCTTTGATTCCCCCCTGCGAGCTTTGCCATTCTTACCGAAAGCGGTCGCAACAGGAGGTGGTTTCGGTTGAGGTGACTGAGGCACTGTTGCAGCGGGAGAAGTCATGGGGACTAGTTTAACTGGGGTCAAAGCAAGATAAGGTTTGGGTTGACAAGGTGGGGTAGTGGCTGGAAGGTCAAGGTACCAGACGGGTATGCTCAGGGTCAAATTGGGGAGGGAGAGGGTGGCCATGATGGGAACCGAATAGACTCCGGGAGGGGGAGCAAGGAAAGGTATCTGACCAACGAGGTAATGGCCAGGAGGGACGGCTCCAATATGGTTGAGACCTAGTGGAATTGACCCAGGAGGATAGAGGGGCTCATGGGTACCAGCTGTAGGAGAAGGGCCAGAAGGAAGAGGTCTGGCTAGCTGAGGCGAAGGGCTAGGAGCAGGTTGCGGGTGTTTTACTAAGTTATTTCACATAGTGAAAGAAATTTTACTTAGGGTAAAATTGGTCTTACATGGTGTACTTGGGTTCATCTAATGATAATAGGTTAGATGACCAAAAAATGGTGTAACATGTACCATTGGTTTACACACCAAATGTAATAGTGTAGTGTAGCATGTAAATATCAATTTCAATATCAAATTGGGGGTTGTAATCATTATGATATTTTTCTTGAGATACAATATTGAGGTTATTGTAATACCATTGCTATTTTTGTATTCTTTTAATATACTAAGAAGTTTAAGGAGTTGACCAACCAACTATTTTTCTTTCAGAAGATGTAAATATTCTTTCAAGGAAATATCTTTAGTGATTGTTTCAATATTCTATCTTCCCTCACTTTTAGAAAAATTATCATGCTCATTTTTATTGAAGAATTTGAGTGCTTCCCACTTTACTTGTTCACCATAGTTGGGATTTGGATAAATGTTTTTATTTCTACCGATTAGAATGACGACTCTTTATGCACATAGTTTTCTTAATCTGCTCCAATCCTCATAACAACATGTAAGTTGTTTGAGTTGAGCACTTCATTTTTTGACACCGTGTGTAGCAAGTTCATATATATTTTATTCATCTCTTTTTATAATACAATGGGATATTATTCTAATGAGTGGTCACCCACTCCACATATGTTACAAAACTTCAAGTCAATCCTATCCTTGATTAGATAGTCAAGGATAATGTGATAATATTTCCAATAGGTGAAGTGGAAATATCTCCTCTGACCACATCCTCGAGCTACCGTATCAAATCTGCATTCTATATTACCTCCTCTTCCTTTATAACGATCTCTTCCATGACCTTGGTACCCATTTATATTCCTTTGATAAACATATAGTTGTTTGTGTATGGTATTCTACATGGTAATTATGCTTATTTCAACATTTTAAATAGAATTCTTTTGTCACGGTGGCTTTTCTCTTCAAAAATAACATACTACTTAGGCTTGACATTTTTTAAATTATGGGGATGCCCTTTATCACAAGGCCTTAACTCAACATATCTTTGACATAGCATGTGAATTTGTGGCATACTAAAAAATACCCTTAATTTGAATACATAATGGAAAATACCTCTAAAAATCACTTTATTTAACCCCCTACTAGTATGAACCCAATACACCTTTCCAATTTAAAAACCCCCACTTTCACTAGATATTGTGGGTGTCCATTTTTTCATTAACATTTTTTTACCCCTTTGTATTTTTTCATTAAATTTGTGCTCCATTTTTATACACAATATATCAAAACCATTTGCCTCCTATTATATGCTCAATATATTATGTCATTTTTTCCTCAATATGTATCCCCCAATATGAATGCACGTAGTATAGTATTGCTCCCCCAAGGAAGCCTCCGTGTCCCTTATATTGTGACTGGTCAAAGAATGAAATATATCATAGTAAATTGTACTTAACAAATGCCTATCTCTTTTTTCTAGTGCATCAATATATTTAAAATATTATTTTGTATGGAATTCATTTGAACAAATAATGCACTAAGTATTTTTCATCTACTAGTCAAATTCTTTAATTATTGCTAAATAATCTCCAATTTTTCTTCCAATATTTTCTCTATTGATGTGGAAGTCAATAGATATTTTTCATCCATTTGTATTATTGGTTTTAACCATGTATATTTAATTGCTACAAATATACTTTTAATAAAAATATAAAATATGCAAATAACACAGAAACATATTAAAACATATATTTTACCCTAGAAACCCAAACCCCAAAAACCAGAAAGGTTTTTCAGTATATTATATCTTTACAATGTTACAATAAAATATGTACATCCCATAGCTTCCATAAACACCTATTCCATTAACCTTGGATTATAATGCAACTATAGTTCCTAAATTAGCATCATAAAACCATGGGATGAACCACCTTTTGCCACAAAATCACCATAAATGAAAATTGTATCCTAAAAACCACTGAAAATGGATGCAAAATTTCACCCACTTTTTTCCGGGGGCACATAAATTGTCTTTCACATAAGTATGTATTTCCTTAAACGTTGGATGACATACAGAATTGCCAAGGAAAACTTGTAAACATGTGAATAATGAAACTCCAACCTAGAAATACCTTTGATAAGATAGTATATGACATGTTCTCTTTCTGACTCATCCTCTTAGAAAAATATCATGCTAATAGCAGATTCAAAGGCTACGACATTAATAATAAGTCAATGTAATCAAGAGGGTTCAATAATGGAGAAAAAATCCAAGTATTCTTTAAAATGCTAAGCTAACATTGGTCTTGTTCATCTCACAAAAGAAAGTATTCCTTTCTTGAGAAGATGCAAGAACCCTTTCGTAATCTCAACATAATTAGAAATGAAATTACACACACAAAAAAACAAAATCCCTTGCAAAATTTACAATTGCCTCAATTTGTGAGGGTGAGTTAATTGAGTAATTTCCTCAAACTTCAAGAGATTATATAGAATCTAATTCTTGGATATCATAAATACTAGTAAAAATCTATGCAACATAATAAATATGCACTCATGTGGGTTTAAGTTAATATCATAGTAGTGAAAATAATTAAATACCACCTATAGATGGCATGATGATCATGATATCACTTGGAGTGACTTGTGATGACATCTAGATATGCTTCCATAATGTGTTTAATGCCATGAAAAGTGCATTAAATGGTCCACTAGAAAGTGGATCTAGCATGTGTAAGACCAAATGACAAATTTCAATAGGAAAACGTGCCCCAAGGACAATTGAAATTTATCTTATGTTACCTTCTATTGTGATCTATATCTTATTATATCGAGAGAAACCATCCATGGATAAACATATTTCACTACCATGCATTCATTGATGATCTAATAAATAAATGGGGTAGGTTAAGTATCTTTACAACATGCCCTGTTGAGATCCCTATAGTAGACATAGGCTCTAATGGTTCCCTATTTCTAGGTAATTGAAGTGAGATTGGATTCCCATTCAATTAAGGGGACCAGATAAATAAAATATTCTTGAAGTAGCTTTTCCACTTCCACCTTGATATCAATTTATTTACATGGATTCATATAATAGATATTTTTTTGAACTGTATTGGATCCAACATATGTATTAATATCATAGTTGAAAATCTAATGTTCAATACCAGGAATTTCTTCACAAGACTAATTAAATAGATCACAAAAATTCCTAAGTATGGAAATATATACTTCAATTTATTTAGGAGAACAATGTGCACTTGTGAGGATGATTCCCATGACTATTTGCTTTATTGAGTTGTTGATGGATCTAGTTTTTGAAATGTTATCCAAGTTTCCCTATAAAATCACACTGTGTGCTAAATTGGGAAATTAGGGCCAATGAATAATAGTAGTAAAAACTGGTATTGAATGTCAACCTTCACCATTTCCATACTAGGGAAAATAGATGAAAAATGATGCAAATCTCCCCAAGGTTGATCAAATCCAACCATGAACTCCATGATGGCATCATCAGAGGGCAGCGTAATGTTTTAGAAGTCATATGAATTTGGTGAAGTGATATCCCATGTGGAAAAGCCATGGAAATTTAGATCCACTTACTATTGGATTTTTGAATTATGGTCAATAGAGAATGATTAGATCACTTGATATGTAATTTAAATCAAATTAAGTGCATATATGATCCAAAATATTTGAACTCTAGAGAATTTAGAACCACCCAATGATCAAGATATCCAAGGGATCCATTGGTGTTGGTTGAGATCATACAAATTGAATCCAAACAATTCAAAGGGTTTGACTAATTCACAAGGAATGTTCCCATCATTGAATTCTTTAAACATCTCCAAACCAATATTATCATACATGTTCATGGAGTCGCCCATAAACAATACACTAGTGTTTCGTTTACTACTCAAATCAAGTGTGTAATAGACAAGTTGATTAATGGTTATGATATTTCCTTGATGGGAGAAATGAAGAATGAAAAATATTGGTGAGATCACAACCAACATAGCATAGAAACAATTTTTACCAAAAACATATTGTACTATAAGGGAGCATCAACCACCTCAACTTCCATTAAGATGGCCTTACTCCCCAATCCATGTGTAAATTTTTTATGATACCATGAATCCAAAAGGAATTTCCATTAAATTATCTTATTATGGTTGTACATGGTATAATCTTAGGGGAACAAATAGATTTCAAACATGATAGGGAAATAAAAAAAGTAGATTCCCTTTAATCGATGATGGTGTAAAATTTGTTCTTCCCCAAAGTGAAAACTTAAACATAGAAATCAATATCAAGGGTGAGTCAAAGATGACTTTACTTCATGCGAAAAGTGATGATATTGGAATACAAAGGATCCACTCTAATAATGACTGAGAATAATTCCTTCCATTGTGTTGGACAAATTTGGATTGCTTTGAGAGATGACATGGCATAAGGTGCCTAAGCCAAATCTTCCACAAAACTATAATTATGGGTGGCTCGTGCATTAGTATTATGAGTGCATATTCGAAGTACACCCTTAGGAGGGTGAAGCACTATGTAAATCATGTAATTATCTATCTAGAGAGGGCCATTAGGTGGGGTAGATATAGAAGGATTCTTATTGGAAGGATCACTCTTGGGATTTTTGTAACCATGATTTTGAGTGGAAAGATACATCGTCTTCCCAACCATATAGATGTTTACATTAGATGATGCACCATAATGTGGAGCATGAACTATGTTTCCCATTTCATATGGTTCTATTTTGTACAACATTTTTATGTTGTTGTGGAGGGAATGAATTCATCAAAATGAAAATCTATTGGGGATCTTTCTATTGTTTAAAGTATCAATGAATTTCGTTCATTTGATGACATTGGTGAGTAAGCTAGCCTTCCCCACTAATATTGCAAGGTAATTAATAATATTATTAATCCATTTTTTTCTCTTTGTTAGCATTATTGTTGGTTTGGTTCTGAGAAGTTCCTTGTTCATTTGAAGGTTTTTTCTATTTACCATTCTTCTTCTTTCCTCTAGGATGCTAAATTTTATTTAGTTACATGGACTGCACCAAATTTACCTTGGAGGTATGTGTAGGATTTGAGGCATATTGGAACCTAAGATTATGTTATTCATCACACCTATTAACATTTTATAGAAATTTAGTTGAAATATCAACGAAACATCAATATTAAGCTGAGTCCTCCGCTAGTGGAGAAGTCAATTATCTAGTTGACTAAGTAGTTGTTAGGTTGGTCAAGTAATTGACTAGTGGATAGTCAATTGAGTGATTGACTTGCAGGATCTTCAATTGAATGTTTTTAGGTCAGCATAGGTAGTTGTAAAATTAATGACGAATAGATCAAATAGAACCATTGAAAAACTAGAAAAACAATGCATATTTCCTGGAAACAATTGGAATGATTCACACTTGTTTATGGACCAAATATTTTGAAATTAAAGAAATTTGATTATATTTGGACTATACACACACACACACACACACACACACACTATGTTTCTAATATGCATGGTTTGATATTGAATGAAGTTTGATTCATTACAATGCATTGGGATGTTCTAATTGCAATCTTATGTGATTAAGTGATGTAATTGTGTCTTTAGACATCACCAATCATCTTGCAATATTATTTTTCTTATGTTTATTTTATTTTATATTCTATTATATATTCTCTATTATTTAGCTCTCCTCAGACCCCAACATGGTATGAGATTATATTTTTTAAGACCTAACCTTATTATTTAAAAATCATGTTGAATTAGATCTTATAGTGATTGACTCTAGGATATTTGATTTTCCAAGTAGAAATGAGTTTGATATTGATCAAATATATCATAAATTTGATGAAGATTGATCCTATAATTATAAATGTATATAATTATGTTATTTGGGCCCCAAACATGGAAACCCTTCTCAAGAGTAGAGGACTCTAGTATTATACAACTACCACCATTCTAGATCCAAAAGATTATCAAGTGAAGTTTTTCATTGATAAAAATAAGGATGAGGATGTTGGGTTCATTGTGACCTATATTAATCAAGATTTTTGTTTTCATACAAGTGGCATCAATTATCCCCATGAGGTATAGAATAGGTTGTGATCATTTTTTGAGTTTATGAAATCCAGGTCATGCATTTAGAGAAAGGGTTGATCTCTCTTGATCCCCATTGTTCAAAATGATGGAGGACTATCTAGCTCAAATTAAAGAGATACAGTTTAATTTTGGAAATAGTGGGGTGAAATATCCAAATAATGATGTCTATATCATTGAATTGGTCTAAATGAATATGAAAAACACATTATAATGTATTATTTTCCTCTTTTCACAATGTAATATCCCAAAAGGGAGAATGCAGTAATACTTCACACAATATAAGAACTTACAGCAAGATAAACAATAAATCTAAGTACAAATCAGAATATGCCGAAAGAGCTGAGCCATTTTATTATATTGGAGATGATTTAGTTACACAAGTACAAAATATAGGTAGATCTAGCCAAAAATATGAGCTAGGATCACCCTGAAAACACGTATGAAGCAGGTAAAGTGTAAATGTTGAGGCTCTACAGCAAATACTGTGTTGTCTTTTCAATAGAATATGAACATATGGTTGCAATCTGAAAAGAGAAATGTAGATCTACTCAAAAATGGAGCTCAGATGATGCCAAGATTCAAGATTTGGCCAGTGTGATGGATTCCCAAGATAACCCAGAAAGGATTTTCCAGATATGCAACTTTGGAAAATCACCTCCCTAGGATTTGATCCTTGATCTGCTGGGAAATACAGATCTGAAACTAGATCTGAAAAATATATGGATGAAATGTGTGCTCATATCAGATCTATTCTTGAAGGGCTGATCCCTTCATCAGATCTATGAGATGAGAGCTCTAGATCTACCTTCTCAATCCTCCAATGATGAATTCAGCTGCTGCAACAAAGCTGCCAAAAGAAACTGCACTTTGAGGGAAAGAGAGGCCTTCTGCCTGCTGAAAAATGATGCAATAAGCTCCAGGATGATGGTGAGACTGATGGAAATGTGAAGGAATGATCCTCCACTAGATTTCTTGCTGAAGTACTAGCTGTTAGACTCCTATACCAATAGGTGTCATTTTTCATGATTGTCTTGATTAAATTATGGAATATGTTCAAACCTTTTTCTTTAGCAAAGGTGTTCCATATTCTTGAAAAACCAAAAAATCAAAAAATTTAAAAAATGTAAAGAAGGTATACCCTAAAAGAAAAATCAAAGGGTAAGAAAAATAAATTGGTCAAAAAAGTGAAAGAAATGAACCCCAAGCAGAAAATAGACCAAGGAAAGTGTGCAAATCCAAATGCCACTACTATTTCATCTTCTGTAATAAATCAATTGTGTGCAGCTTGTCAAACTTTTGCCACAATTCATGAATAAGTCAAACTGTTTAAACTTGGCTTACTCATATTTCAATTTCATGTTATAGAATAGAGAATAAATATATGTCCAAACAGTTTAATCTTGGCAGATAAGTAGATAGGTAGAGTGAATAAAAGAGGCTCAACAGTTTAATCTGAGCCCTTGGATGTAATAAGGGTAGAAATAGATAGATTTATCATGTAAAAAGAAAAAGATTGAAAAGGGTTTGCAAGTCTAAATGCACCCTAATAAAGAAGAGAAAATGGTAGTGTCAAGTAGATAGGGTAGGTAGATGGTTGCAAAGTTTTATCTGATGAATGATGTTGCTACATGTTTTTGATCCTTTACTTTCATCACAAATACTGAAGCAGGAAATACACTGGAAAATCGCAGCAAGCAAAGTCAAAATCATTAACTTCCCTCATCACTTTCCCCTTAAAGTTTTACTAATTTCCCCCAAAGTACTAGGGTACTTGGAGATCAAAAGGGCTCAAGGCATTTCCTTGAATTTTGGAGGGACCAGACCCTTGGCCTAATGATCAAAAAGACCTAAGTACTTGAGATAATTCATCATTATATTCATTCACCTTCAATTTTTTCCTCAGAAAATCCTATTTTGCTTAGGAAACTCATGCAAAATTCCATAAAAATCCCTCAAGATAACTTGCTATTCTAAGTTTAAGTGTTGAAGATAAGATACTGCAATTTACTTCAGAAGTTATCACTTTCTTAGATGTGCAAAAATATTTTGAGTTTCCTTGTACTTTGCCATATTTACATTTAACTTTATTTTACTAAATCCCTAGTAAAATACCCTATCCTAAGTATATAACTTCCTTTTTATAAATAACCCAAAAAACCCCTATATTATATAGTTTAACCAAAGTAATTATTTTCTCAAATATTTATTAAAAACCCCTCTTCACAAGCCCTTTGGTTAAATATATCTTTATATTATAATCCCGCCCTTATGGTAATTAAATAATGTTTATTTGTTACCATATAATAAAAAACATATATACAAAAGCTTTAAACATGCGATATGTATGTTTAAACACAAAAATATGAATAAAACTAAAGTTTTGATTCCAAATAAAACTTCGGAAAAGTCTCGTGCCACCGTGGTTTGTCCACCTGGCGTTCCACTTAACCAAACCCCGCCGCAACCCCTTTCTTTTCGCATACGGGATTAATTAGTCCTCAGGACTAATTAATAACCTTTTCCGCCTATTAGATATCTCCCGGGGTGATTAGATTAAAGCTTAAATTGTTTTAAATCTCGACGGGCCCACACCTGAAACCTCCGTTTATTCCCCCATCACTTCAACCGTCGGATCAACCCTTCGCAGATCAACGATCCACGTGAACCCCGCTACCCATCCTTTGTGAGAACTTTAACGAGCGGGGAGCGGGTGGTATTTCAACAGTTCACCTTCCACGTGGCGATCACTTTGTGGAATCGCTGCCCTCCCGTCTAATACCACCCTCGACCAAAAGCGGTGCGGGCACTTACCGCTTACTGCTTACCGCCCGACCTTGCATACGTCAGCCCGTACGTCGATGACGTCATTCCTCGGAAAAATAAAAAACCCTTTTAACTTGTAAATAAAGCCATTTTTCTGTGTTTTTCTGTTATTTTCGTTATTTGAAAACGACAGTGCTCCCTGCTACGATTTTCGAATCTCCACTATAATTGACTGATTCACTCCAAGATTCCGCTGCGCCCGTGTTCAAGTACAGTCCCGCCATCACCTGTCACCTGTTAAAGAACCAGCCTCCTTCTAAAAACAGGTATTTATCCTTTTCCGCCCCGACTGCAAGTAAAACTCAGTTCTCTTTGTTTTTCGCTGAAATAGTGATTAAAAATCATCACTGAGTCTTCCCGAGAGGTTTTAAAACTGTGTAATTGTTCCCTGGACCAACAAATTGTGCCAATTTCTTTCATTTTCAGAAATCCCGCCCGGCCTGTGAGGAAAACCAAAAACCTCCATTTTGAATCCACAAGAACCAAAATGGAGGCCCCGGCAGCTCTGAATGCTCCTCACCGTGAATTGGATTATTTACCTTTGGTAGATGAAGATTTCCAAATTAAAGACTTGCATTTTGATGAAGATCCCCTATTGAGTTATTGTCGCTGCAGAGACGAATACTCAAAGGGGCAAAATCTTATAGGGTTGTGGGAATCCAATCTCCCAAGGTATATCATCCCCTCAGTCCTTATTTTCCCAGAAATCATCCATTATTTCCATTTAAACTATGATCCCACACGGAGGGCTGTAATAGCTCCTGATCAAAGTATTATGTTTCCCATCACTCTCCAGGCTATCAATACCATGTTACACTTTGAACCAGACCAAGAATTAGCACCATTTTCCATGGAAGGATTGATTGAGAAAACCAGGCAATTAACCCCAGAAAAGCTAAAATTCATGTGTCAAACTTTCATGTTACCTGAGCATCAGCCAAAAGGGTCTCCTCCCTATGGTTTTTACTATTTCAATACATTGGGAAGGCTCATTGTAAATATAATATCTTTTGTCTTGGGATTCAACACCAGTGAATATGTGGATGAGATAACCTTGGCTTTTCTATCCATTTTTACTCCTGGGCAACCTCCTGAGATTAAATATGACTTTGCTTCCTTCATAGCCAACAAGATCCATGATCAATTCATAAGGCTAGATGTTGAAAAAGTTTTTAAATACTCCTCGGTCATCTATCATCTCATTATCTACTATCAGTCAGAAAGGTTCCCTTTCCCTGTTCAAAAACTTGATGCCAAGGGAAACCCCAGGTCAGTCATATTTTGGTCCCCCATAATTCATTCTTCCTCTGATTCTCCCTATTCCTACACTGAATTCATTGATCAATTTGTATATCCTGCAACAACTTTGTTAACAGGAATTCCTCCCCCAAGACTCAGTAATGAAATTAGAAAGACCTTGCAACTGTCAAAGAGTTATAAAGTTGGGGATTGGTATTTGTATCAAAACCATACAGTCATCAGAATTTATGGATGTGAATTACGTCCATTCAAGTTACCCAGATATGTGCCCATGAGGATTTTTGCCTTGGAATACTTCAGGCAGATGAAAAATTCAGATGTGATCCATTTTTGTAATGTAAAGAAGAAAGCTCAGTTAAGGATCAAAAGCCAATTAGGTCCTTTCATCTGCAACTCTAGGGAGGCTGAGAGAGAGGCAGAAAATATATTAGAGAAAAAGTTCCAGACATCTTTCCGTTGGTTTCCTTATGACCCAGTTGGTTTTATTTGTGAAAAGAGATTAAAGAATAAATCATCCCCTTATATACACCACAAGATTCCTGATCTAGAAAAGTATGCCAATCAAGATGAATGGATTGAAGGAACACTTGTTGAGGAAGAAAGTGAAGCTGAAAAAATGAATAAAATTATGAAAGATGTTGAGAAAAACTTTGACCTAGAATCTTATGGTCAAGTGCAGGTACCCTACATTGGCACTTCTTCAGCAGCAACTCTACAGCAAGCATTACAGGAAAGCAGTTCATCAGTTGCAGTAGAACCAAAGGGCAAAGGAAAGGAACCTGTAATCCAGGTTATTGAAACTTTGGTTATGGCAGAGAAACCACAAACTTCCAAAGCACTTGAACAATCACAGGTTTCTCCCACTCAGGTACAACATCCACATATTCCAGAGTTACAGACTCCATCAAATGTGGAAATAGGGAAGAAAAGACTAGTTTCAGACACCACTCCTCCAAAAGAAACTTCACAGGTACACCAGGTCAAGAAACAGAAACCAAATCCACCTCCAGATGTGGAAATTATAGATGAAGTATTTGATGATGGAAGGGAAGATAGTCAGCAAACTGGCACAGCAAGTGAAAAAAACATAAGCCAGAGAGGGAAAGCTTTACAAAAGCAATTAAGTACTGAGGTATCCTCTTTCAGACCACCAAAGACAGACACAGGGGATATTAAAAGAACCTTCATTAATATCAAAGCAAAGAATGATCCATTGAAAATGAAGGTATATGATCAGTATATGAAGATGGCTCCCCAAAATCAAGAAAGGCTAATGTCAGCGTTTGACCTTTCACAAGGTAAAATGCTGATGAGCCACTTCAAAACAAAGGTGCCAAAGCCCACTTCAGCAGCTGACTACATCAGAACAAATTTTGAAGTTTTGGCAAAAGATATCCATCCACTGGACCAGATAGAGCTACACAGACAAACTGGGGAAATGGTCTATTCTACTCTTACCAATAAAGCCATGGCAGCTATAACGCTGCAGGATTCTTTGAATAACACAGCTGCACAATTTCACATTGAGAAAGCCTCTTCACAGGCTAAAGATAATAGAATAAAGTCTTTAGAAGACATAATTATTGGCTTGGGTCATAACCCCAAAGACATTAAAAGTATTGAGGCATTAATAAAGAAGAAAGATGATGACATAGCTGCACTGAGGAAGCAGCTAAAATTGCCAACCTCAAGGCACCCTCAGACCCAAGAAGTTCTAAAAGGGAATTCACAGGAAGAAATAATGGAGTTGCTCCTAAATATGACTGAGCGACTAAGTGAAACGGAGAAGGAATTGGAAAAAGCATTGCAGGAACAGGAAACTATCAGGCAGACATCAACAACAGGTACTACAACAACAGGGCAGCAGATACAGCCATCCCAGGTAAATACTTCTGGTTTGAACTCTGATGAATTAATAAAGCAGATGGAAAGTCTACAACTCAGGGTCACAGAACTCCAAGAAACAAAATTGCAATTAACAAAATTGGAGGAAAAATATGACACATCTAAAAAGACAGCTGCTGATAACACCAGGGAGATAAAAAGGTTGGAAAAATTGGTTCAGGCTTTGGAAAAAGATCTTTCATTGGAGAAGCCTTTAAACGAAACAAATGACATTCTTTGGGGTAACATCATTGAGTTAATAAAGGGTATTTGGCCCTCTATTCAAGCTATTTTTGAGCAAAATGAGTTGGTTAAAATAGCCCAAGAAGAAATAAACAGAACCAGACATGAATTAAGAGGCAGGCCTGAGCAGGCCAATCAACTCATTCAATTTTTGAACACCAGGACAAAGCAACAGCTTGCAGGGTTAGGGATTGATGACAGGACAGGCACAATTTTGGAAATAAAGAGAGTTTTCATTAAGAGAACTTTCATGCAGAATTTAGAGAGGAAGTGTACAGACATTTTGGTTGATATCAACATTTTCAGAGAGAAATTTCAAGCTTTGTTGGATAGTGGATTACCAAGTCCTATGCTCACAGAAGATCAAATAATGGACTTAGAAACATATATAAAGAAAATAAATGCTCATGCTCGAAATACAGCTGCTTGTTCTCCTAGTTTACCACAATCAACATTACCAACAGGGAGAAATATCTATGATAGAGTAAGGAATTTATTTCATTTGGAACATGAAATAAGGTATATGTTTCCTAATGAGCCCACCTTCTACAAACTCACAGAAGCAGATGAGACATTGAGGAAACTCAGAAGAACTATGATACCAGATGATCCATGGTGGAGAGAAATGTTGGAAATTTTATGAAAATTATCTTCAGCATGAGAATTTTATCTTTTACTATTATGTGAAAAGTAAAAAGGTAAACAGATGAAAGAGTATCAGGTGAAAAGGTTAAAAGAGTATCCGTAGGAACAAAGAGTGTCCAACAAGCCAAAGAAATACTGCAAGGGACAGCACAGAGCCCTATTTCAGCACTTACCTCCAGCACGTCCACGAAGAAAGGAACAGCACATCGGCAGTTACCCATTATTCTATCCACGAGACCAGTTGTCTCTTGTTTGTTTGTAAATTATGCTTTAAGTCAGCCTAGATTATTGGCTAAGATAGTGTAAGATTGTTTAAGATTATTTTGTGTATAAATAAACCCTCAAAGAGAGTATTGAGGGTGGATTCTATTACTCTGCTGTAACATTGAGATTTTCGGAATAAAAGTTTTTGGAGAAATTTACTTGTGGCTTACTGGATGACGATTTAAAGCACTGGACTTGTTGCAGGATTCATGTGTTGGACTACAATTCAATAAGTGTTTCCACCCTTTGTCTGAAATTTTATATTAGTTTATAATACCATCTTATCCATTTCTGAATAATTTACATAAAGGATTGAAACAGAATTTGCTTAATTGTACTCTGTTTTCAAATGTGGTTATTCTTAATGTTTTCTTCTAAATTAGTTATAAGTACTCTGATTTCAAATGTGGTTGTTCTTAATGTTTTCTTCTAAATTAGTTATAAGCATGAATTCTTAAATGCTCTTGCTTTGCTAATTTAAACATTGTTGATTACTATAATAAAGAATTCTTCATTTCTCTTTGTTTGTAGTCATCTCATTTCTCTTTTTTGAACATGGTGAAAGATTCTTAGCTGCCTTTCATCCCTTCAAAATCATCCCATCCACTTTAAATTCTAAGGATTGTTCTCTGTCTAGCTATCTTGCCCTGTAAAGCCATCTTGTGTGTAGAATAGAAATCCAGTAAAGCCATCCTTTGACTCCATAGCCCAATGGACTGAAAACCTTCAACCTTGCCCTTAGTTTGTGGATTCCACCATTTTCCAAAACAAACTCTTGGATCTATAACTAGCCTAAAACCTTCTAAGAACAAAGATAAATCATAAAGAGAGAGCCCTCTCTGGATGCAGATTGGCTAGATTCTGCATCTAAAAGGTTGGTTTGTGGTTACCTCGGGTATACTTTCCTCTTACACAACTTCTAGGAAAACCTGAGTGATAACATGTTCTAATGGAAATGAAAAAATATAAAAATCTTTTGAAAAATGAGGACTTATTAGAACTAGTGTTTTGGTTAACGCTTGTTTCACCAGTTCAAAGGAATTATTTTCTTCCAAGGTCCATTTTACCCCTTGCTCCTTTTTCAGCATGTTTGTAATGTTTCTAAGGAGCTTAGCCAAGTTGGGTATGAACCTTCTCAAGAAATTAATATTTCCAATGAAAGATTGGAGTTCCTTGATGTTTCGAGGATGAGATATTTTCAATATGGCCTCAATCCTCTTTGGGTCTATATTTATACCCTCTTCTAAAATAATGGGCCCAAGAAGTTTACCTTCTTGGAGCCCAAACATTGTTTCCTTAGGGTTTAAAGATATCCCAAACTTTCTGCATTTCTCAAAAAACTTTCTCAAATGTTCTAAGTGCTCTTCATTTGTCTTTGAAAACACAGTAACATCATCAAGGTAAATAATGATGAAGTAGCCTAATTCTTTCGAGAATGATATGTCCATGGCTCTCTGAAAAGTTGCACCAGCATTCATTAGACCAAAGGGCATCTTCACATACATGAAAGTGCCCCATGGTGTAGTAAAAGTTGTCTTTAATTGATCATCGGGATGTACTAAAATCTGATTGTACCCTGAATAGCCATCTAGCAAAGAAATTATTTTAGAACCAACTACCCTTTGTAAAATATGGTCCATCTTGGGTAAAGGGTAGTTGTCCTTTAGTGAAGCTTTGTTTAAGTCTCTAAAGTCTATACAATGCCTAATCTCTCTTGTTTTCTTCCTAACTGACACCAGATTAGACACCCACTTAGAATATCTAATAGGGACAATAGTACCAGCTTCATACATTTTCTTAATCTCCTTCTCAACCAAAGGTAACTGAACAAAGTTTATTCTGCGCAGCTTTTGTTTAAATGGATTTTGGTTTTCCTTGAGAGGGATCTTGTGCTAAATTATTTCAGTGTCATAGGATTTCAGATCCTCATAAATCCACGCAAAAACATCAGAAAATTTCTTAAATAGCTCTATGTATTTGAGTTTAATGTGAGTTGTTAAAGTCTTAGACAGTTTAATCATTTTCGGTTTAAGTTCACTGCCTATATTACACTCTTCAACATCAGTCTCGATAGGCTCTAGTTTTGGTTTCTTGGCCACATTGTTGAAATCAAACAAATCTTATAGAGGGGCCAGACCCTTTAGCAAACTATGATTGTTAGACTGCAGGGTTTCCAAATCCTCTGTTTCTAACTCTATAATCATCTCTGTTGTGTTTTCAAGTTTTCCAGACAAAAGATTTACATCAACAAGTTCAGGAGACTTTTCTTCTTCATCAAGGAAATTTTCTTCACTAGGGCAGTATGTTTCATAGTCTGAATCCAAACTGGGTAGTTCAAATTCATTTCTGAATTGCATGAAGTCTTCTATTTGTTTGTCTCCATCAAACATTTGCCAATACTTCTCGTTATCAGGGATATCTGGTCTGAATTTAATTTGAGTTGTACATTCTTTGGTTTCATATAGCGTTAAACATGTTCTAGCAGCAAAGGCCAAATTGTGGGCCATGTTATTCTTTCTTGTTGGGAAAAATACTGAGAGGGGGGGGGGGGTGAATCAGTATTTACAGCATATTGAAAATTTTTTACTTTTTCACTCTCTAAAACCCATACGCTACTTTCCTTTAGTAAACTTGCGTATGTACGCGGAAATCCTTCATAAAACTCGCGTATACCCAGAGATCTAATTATGCCATTAGTTCTTCACTTATATCATTCCATCATTCATTTATTAGATTTTCTATAGATAGTAAACATGTGCAGTAAGAATAGAATTAACCATCACACAAAGCATCACACATGAACACCAGGATTTTTAGGTGGAAACCCAAGTCGGCAGAAAACCACCGCTGTAGTTGCTCAGCCAACCAATATTTATTAATAGAGAAAACATCTTACGGCATATGTGCTGGTGCGAGACTCTAACCTGTGAGCACCCACCTCACTTGCGCTCATTTACCGGCCCACTCCTCACGGAAGGGTTCGAGCCTGACTCGTTTACGACTCACTGCACTGCTTTGACTATGACCCACTGCTCTCATTTACCGGCCTCACAAGGAAGGGAGCTGTGACCCCTGCTCGTTCTGACCTCACGGAAGGGAGCTATGACTACAGTAGAGAGCTACAACCCTCAGCACCACCTTGGACCACATTTCATCAATTTTCACACTGGATCCAACAACTTCAATAGAACACAACTTGCAGGCCACGTTTCATCATATTTTCAGACTGGACCCTCTCCATACATTTAAGCTCAAACATACATCAACAACAGATAGCTAAAACAGATCAGATCAAATCAGAGATTTCATACCCCATGTTTCAGCAAACCCTAGTTTGCATATGCACTTTCCTTTCACTGATGTCGCGTATATACACGCTTCCGTCCACATCAACCAGCGTATACCTCTGTACTAATTTCACTGCGCATACACGCTTTATATTCAGCAAAGCCGCGTATATATGCGCTTCCTCTGCGGCGAACTAGCGTATGGTTCTTCAGATATTTTAGGTCATTTCAGTTCTTCAGAACAGATACATCACATAGATTTTACCCTTTTCTTCAGACAAATGTTCGCCTCATCTCAGATCTAATCATGTCATAAACAGATCTAGCAGATACAAATACATTCAAGATCTAGATCCCTTCTTCATCATTTCTTCATTGGTGCATCACACATTCAGATCTATCATTCAACTATAACCCTTTCCATTCAGATATACTTCAGAGAGAAGTATTCATTCAAGCTTAGACATATTGCCCCCTCACTCATGATTTGCACAATGAATTTCTTCTCCTTATATAGGTTTACCCTTTTTCAATACCATGAGCCAAAACAATACCATGAGCCCAAAACTACATTACTTCCGATGGTATTCCTGGACGGGGTCATTTAGACGAATAATTACCCAATACAATGGGTCAATACCATGGTGGTTACCCCTAGTTTTGCACTTTTTGAGCGCTTTTTCCCATACGCGACTTATCACGTTCTTTCCCGCGTGCATACGTGACTTTCCCTAGACATATCCGCGTATGCCTTGAAACATACTCTTTTCATCATGGATTTAGTACATGCTGAGTTCCTTTCTTCATTGCCTTCTGTACACACTGTAGATACATCATATTTAGCTCATCAAGAACATATTCTATCAAGCACAACTTCATCAAGTAAGTTGTCATCATCTTCATCAAATGGGTTGCCATTTAAGGACAACACTCAGCACCATATTGCTAACAAACATCATATCACATCAGATTTACATCATTTACCAAGTTCATCAGGTCAAGAATAACTTCATCAGGCGGTTTGCCATCAAGGACAACACATGTCAAAAGTCACATGTCTTCATCTTCATTCAGTGGGTTGCCATCAAGGACAACACTCTGCATCATATTGCCAACAATCTCCCCCTTTGGACTTGATGGCAACCACGATGGTGTTTGGTTACCACAACAGATAGGTACATTAAGAATACATACGAATACAAAGACACCATGTCACTTTCTCCATTTTGACACCATTCTTTCTCTTCATTCAAACACCATGTCACTCTCCCCCTTTGACATCAAGGGAAAAGGGCGGATCAAAACCAACATACTCTCCCCTTTTCTCCTTAGGTAGAAGAAGCATTCTACAGGTCTGATGTATACTGAAGTGACCAAGCTCCCCCTGAGTTCATGTTGAATCTTCAAACATATTTTCAATGAAATACATGACTCTATGAACTTCCTATCACCAAAGACTCATACTTACATCAAACATCCAACCAAGTGGATTTACATATGAGACTCAAGTACCCAACCAAGTGGGTTTACACATTTCAACTCAACTACCCATCGAAGTGGGTTTACAAAACTTGACAAGTCTTTACATGACTGAATATTACAATTTTACATCATGGGTCTCAACAAGACCTTTTCATCAAAATACAAGTATGATCATTTAAGACCAACACCTAGAAAATCCTCAAGAAAGAGAACATATTTTAGAACCATCATAATGCCAACAATGCATTATACTTAGCAACGCTAATGCTCCCCCTGAATTTGTGCATCCAAGCATCCTTTTCATATCACTAAGGCTCCCCCTTAGTTTGTGCATCCTGAACACTTTCACCAACAAATCATCAAGACACCTTTATCAAAACATTAGAAATAGAATCATGAGAACTGGAACACCACTAGAGATACCAAACAGTATTAGAGATACCAAACAGCACTGCAGCTGTGCTGAAGAGAGCTGACTCCAAGCAAAAAATTGTCAGCAATCAGACATACGCAGTTTTATGTGCAGGAACTCGCGTATATACGCCACTGTGTTTAAGGAAACCCGCATATCCACTACCATCTTCTATATTTTGACCAGATCTGATCCTCTGTGAGGAAAAGACAGTGTTTAGATTCTTTCTGAGATATTTGACTGCTTCCCTGGACTACAGATAGATAGAACAGTGTAGTTGTGTCTTCAAGCGTCATCCAATGGTGGTAGCATAGGCGCATTAGTAACCAAGTCTTCATATTCCGTGCAGCATCAATACATTCTTTCCATACCAGAACAACATCTTCACCTAAGTGTCAAGCAATCATCCATGTGGTCCAACATCACCATGATCTTTAAGATAGAACATGAAGTAACATATGTAGGCAAAAGATCTCAACCAAAGTAACAAACTCTGCATGATCTATTCTTATTTCTGAATCAAACGACATCCAACTCATCCATGTGTGAACACAAAAGATACTTATCAGCAACCAGGGCTCAAAATCTCATCAAAATAAACCATGTACCAAGTCATCATCATTTGAGCATGAGTATCACAAAAACCAAAGAATAAGCAGTCATATTGCCAACAATGCAATCATTAGTATTCAACCTGCTACTCCCCCTGGACCAATGCTCCTTTCTAACTTGAACACGTTCATCAGCAAGTCATCAGCAACAATCTCTGCATGGGCTGCCCTTATCTCCGAATTATAGGACTTTCATCTCAACAATGAATACTCTTCATGAATAATCAAACAGGACTCATCCACAATCTTCAACACAAGAAACCATGTATCATATCATCATTATTTAGAACTGAGAAACTAAGCTGATACAGAGTCAATAATACAGTTATTAACAATCAGACTGATGCTCCCCCTGAACCTCTGCTCCAGATCTTCAGCTAGCATATAAATTCTCTTATCATCAATGCATACGCGACTGTGTCTGCTGGAACTCGCGTGTATACGCGACTTTGGTTCATCGAACCCGCGTATGGAAAGTGAAGCATAGAAATTTTTCACATTCTTTCATCTTCTCCTGAACTTGTAACTCCTGTACCTGTCTTCTTCATATCAGATGCTCTGTCAGAAATACATATAACCAGAAAAATCAAATCAACCATGAGAGACATCATACATTGCTCCCCCTGTGACGATACATTACTCAATCTCATAATGTATCCCACATCATTCCTGCAGTCAATAAGAAAAGTCAGCTTCAGAAGCGGATGACTGCAGTAGGGTCAGAATTCCCTACGTTTCTGATCGGTCTTCCATCTTTTTCCAGATTTTTTTGAACTTTCTATTTGTGTGCTGGAAGTTATCCAATTTCTCATATCTGTTCAACCTGCATTCCTTTTCTACATGTCCATACTTGTTACAAGAATAACATCTCATGTGTCCAGAGAAATAAGCATAAGAATCATAATGAGTATTTCTAATCTTCCTCCTTTTACAATCTGCTGCTTTATGTCCATACATGTTACATGAAAAACAATATCCATCGAAGCTACTAGAGTACCTTTCTGAGTAGAATCTGTTTGATTGTGACTGAAATGATCTGCTCCTGCAATTTGCTGCAACATGCCCATAATTATGACATTTGAAACATTCAACATTATTGAATGATTTCCTTTGAGATTTCATCATTGTTGGTTGACCTTTTCTTTCTTTCAACTCTTCAGGTTTTGCATTGACTTCCTTTGAATCTTTAGCACTTCCTTGTGAACTAGATTCTCCTTTAACAGTTTCATGAAAACCAAGACCAAGTTTGATAGAAGGAGACCTTTGACTACTAAGAATATTGTCCAGAATGTTAGTACTATCTTGAAACCTCAAAAGTTTAACCTTTTCTTCTAATTTACTTTTGAGAATGTTTACCTCAACCTCCAAGGCTTGACATTGCTTTGTCATGCTTTCTTCTTTCCTTCTTCCATCTTCTACTTGATCCTTCAGATTTAGAATCTCTTCTTTCAGCCAATTTTCGTTTTCTTCACATGTTTGTTCCAGCTCTTCATTCTTCTTATTTGATTTTTCCAGATCGTCTTTGAGAGATATGATTTCTGCTTCAAGGCCTTCCTTTTCAAATGATTGTAGAGGTTCCTCATTTTTCTTACTTGATGCTTCTAGATCTGCCTGCAGAGAGATGATTGCAGCTTCAAGTCCTTCATTCTTCTTGCTTGATTTTTCAAGATCTGCTTCTAGTTCTTTAATTCGATTGGAAGCATAAGTATGAAACCTTTGATACTTGTCCACCTGTCCATTCAACATTTCTATTTGATCTTTCATTTGAGAGATCATTTCTTTGTAAATAGAATCTTTCTTATCAATTTCCTTTTGTTGTTCTTCAACTTTGATCTTGATAGCTTCTTCTAGATCCACAACTTTACTTTCATTATCTTCACTATTGTTTGCACAAAGAAGAGTATTATAAGTAGCCTTCTCCTTTTTCTTCTTTGCCATGAGTACTTGTAGAGCTTCGTCAGAAACTTCTGGACCCATACTGTCACTTCCACTATCATAATCTTTGCACATACAGTTAAGTAAGAGACAAGAACAATGATTAATACATGTTTCATCTTCTTCAATTTTTGCTATACATGATTTCTGAGGTATCTTCTTGTTTCGAGTAGGCTTCTTCTTTTGCTTCTTTGCCATGAGCACTTTCAGATCATGGTCAGAATCTTCTTCATCTTCACTGGACACTTCATCATCATCTTCTTTTGCATAATAACTCTTTCTCTTTTCAAATTGTTTCCCTTTACCATGTTTTTCTCTATAAGGACATTTAGCAGCATAGTGACCAACTTTTCCACACTCAAAACATTTGAAGGGAAGCTTACCTTTGAATCTTCCAGTACCTAGTTGGAGCTTTCTCACGAAATTCGCTTCTTCTTCATCAGATATATAGCTAGATTCTTTGACAACTTCCTTTTCTTTTCCTTTTGCAGATACCTTAAAAGTAGCTTCTCTGATTTGAGAAGGACCTCCTTGTCTCATTTCAAAAGCGGTCAGAATACCATGTAATTGAACAATAGTGAGTGTTTGCAGATCTTGCCTTTCTTCAATAGCTGAAACTTTAGAGTCAAATTTTGAAGTCAAGGATCTTAAGACCTTTTCCACCAGAGTAGTATCAGTTATGGTTTCACCCAAATTTCTCATTCGATTTACAATATCATCCAGACGAAGGAAGAAACTGGCAACACTCTCATCACTATGCATCTTCAAATTTTCATATTCAATTCTAAGAGTTTGAAGTTTTGCACTTTTTACCTTTGTATCTCCTTCATAGCTCAGAATGATTTTGTCCCATATTTCTTTTGCTGAATGTAGCTGCATCACTTTAGCAAATTCAGATTCAGACATGCTTCCTAACAAGACATTCACTGCTTTGGCATTGATTTCATACTTCTTTCTTTCTGCTGCATCGGTAGGAATACTTGCTGGGTATTGATAACCTTCTTCCACGATTGCCCATACATCTGCACCAAGACTTTGCAGATATGCTTTTGTTCATACCTTCCAGAATATCAGATTGCTTCCATTGAATAGAGGTGGCTTTATAGACATCACTCCTTCTTGACTTCCCATTGCGACGGATCTCCTTCAAGCGATCAAGCTTCTGCAGAAGGACCACCCTCTGATACCAATTGTTGGGAAAAATACTGAGAGGGGGGGGGTGAATCAGTATTTACTGCATATTCAAAACTTTTACTTTTTCATTCCTTAAAACCCATACGCTACTTTGATGAAGCCAAGTAGCGTATACACGCGGATATCCTTCATAAAACTCGCGTATACACAGAGATCTAATTATGCCATTAGTTCTTCACTTATATCATTCCATCATTCATTCATTAGATGTTCTATAAACAGTAAACATGTGCGGTAAGAACAGAATAAACCATCACACAAAGCATCACACATGAACACCAGGATTTTTAGGTGGAAACCCAAGTCGGGAGAAAACCACCGCTGCAGTTGCTCAGCCTTCAATATTTTATTATATAGAAAACATCTTACAACATATGTGCTGGTGCAGACTCCTACCAGCACGCAGGCACCCACCTGCGCTCGTTTACCAGCCTCTCCTGGAAGGGAGCTCCAACCCCCTGACTCATTTACCAGCCTCTCCTGGAAGGGAGCTACGACCCCCTGCTCTCGTTTACCAACCTCACCTGGAAGGGAGCTACGACCCCCTGCTCTCGTTTACCAGCCTCACCTGGAAGGGAGCTACGACCCCCTGACTGAAGGCTACAACCCTCAGCACCACCTTGGACCACGTTTCATCAATTTTCACACTGGATCCAACAACTTCAATAGAGCAACACTTGTAGGCCACGTTTCATCATATTTTCAGACTGGACCCTCTCCATACATTTAAGCACAGTCAAACATCAACAACAGATAGCTAAAACAGAGCAGATCAGATCAGAGATTTCATACCCCATGTTTCAGCAAACCCTAGTTTGCATACGCGCTTTCCTTTCACTGATGTCGCGTATATACGCGCTTCCGTCCACATCAACCAGCGTATACCTCTGTACTAATTTCACTGCGCATACGCGCTTTCTCTTCAGCAAAGCCGCGTATATACGCGCTTCCTCTGCGGCGAACTAGCGTATGGTTCTTCAGATATTTTAGGTCATTGCAATTCTTCAGAACAGATACATCACACAGATTTTACCCTTTTCTTCAGACAAATGTTCGCCTCATCTCAGATCTAATCATGTCATAAACAGATCTAGCAGATACAAATACATTCAAGATCTATATCCCTTCTTCATCATTTCTTCATTGGTGCATCACACATTCAGATCTATCATTCAACTATAACCCTTTCCATTCAGATATACTTCAGAGAGAAGTATTCATTCAAGCTCAGACATCTTGCCCCCTCACTCATGATTTGCACAATGAATTTCTTCTCCTTATATAGGTTTACCCTTTTTCAATACCATGAGCCAAAACAATACCATGAGCCCAAAACTACATTACTTCCGATGGTATTCCTGGACAGGGTCATTTAGACGAATCATTACCCAATACAATGGGTCAATACCATGGTGGTTACCTCTGGTTTTGCACTTTTTGAGCGCTTTTGCCCATACGCGACTTATCACGTTCTTTCCCGCGTGCATACGCGACTTCCCCTAGACATATCCGCGTATGCCTTGAAACATACTCTTTTCATCATGGATTTAGTACATGCTGAGTTCCTTTCTTCATTGCCTTCTGTACACACTGTAGATACACCATATTTAGCTCATCAAGAACATATTCTATCAAGCACAACTTCATCAAGTAAGTTGTCATCATCTTCATCAAATGGGTTTCCATTTAAGGACAACACTCAGCACCATATTGCTAACAAACATCATATCACATCAGATTTACATCATTTACCAAGTTCATTAGGTCAAGAATAACTTCATCAGGTGGTTTTCCATCAAGGACAACACATGTCAACAGTCACATGTCTTCATCTTCATTCAGTGGGTTGCCATCAAGGACAACAC
Source organism: Pinus albicaulis (assembly GCA_034641835.2). NCBI lineage: Eukaryota > Viridiplantae > Streptophyta > Pinopsida > Pinales > Pinaceae > Pinus > Pinus albicaulis. Next base: position 34,301 of record JAXQQM020089201.1, read on the forward strand.
TTTGCATCATATTGCCAACATTTATTCTTGGGACAAAAATCAATTGAGATTCCTCAA
>JAXQQM020074493.1:0-25017 GCA_034641835.2 Pinus albicaulis
TTAAGCCCATAAATAACTCAAAATTCCGAAAGTTATCGGAATGCATCGAAGCAAAAGCCAAACTACTCGGATGATGGAGTATATCAAGCGAATGCCTCCGAACACCATGAAAACTCCTCAAAACTCCTCCGAAAAGCTCCTGAGCCCACTGATAGCACCAATCTGTACATGTGACCTGTCTGCTCCTAACTCTGGAAGTCCCTCCTAGCCCTGTCATGGGTGATACCAAAAATGGGAATATTACAAACTGTGTGATGTATGCTTATGTTTGGAAGAAACTTGGATCCCCTAATCAGTCCTAATCCACCATTACTTTACATGCTTGGGACAATCACCCTTCTTAGCCCCTTGGCATGTTCTGCAATTGTCTAGTCACTCTTGCGGGAAATATTGTTTATACTGACATAGAAGTCATTGATGCCCCCTTGGATTACAATATCCTCTTGGGTCATAGCTACACCTATGAAATGTCAGCTATCACATCTACCATTCACCATAAGATGTGCTTCCCCCACAATGTAAAGATCGTCACCATCGATCAATTGACATATTACGAACCAAAGTCTCAGACCTCCCTTGAGTCTATCATCTCTTCAATGGCCGATAACCAATCAATCACACCTCTCACTAGTGTTTCACCAGGAGTCTATAAATATTCCACCTTAATTGGTTCATTCCATGGTCCCTCCCCTCTTATCACTGAGCCCAACTCATCGAGTTTTTGCATATTGCAAGTGTCTCGGGCTAGCCAAAAGCGGCTCGATATGACTAGCTAGCAGCCAATGCCTTTGAAATATGTTGTTGTTCACTTGACACCACCATCAGGACCATATCCTCAAGGACATTCTCTTTCTACTTGTTTCTCTCCCAATATTTTTCAACCAAGAATAGTTCCCCCAAGCCTTAACCATTTGGGACCCATTCTGCTTGGCCATTACCCTTCTAGTCAAATACCATTTTTAGCTCCCCCATCTAGAGTCTTTTCGGTGCTTGTTATGGCAAAATTGAGTTTACCCAATTTGACCCTGTGGATCCTAGTCTGGTACATTGATCCCCCAACAAACACTACACCTGGTCAACATAAGCCATACTGCTTTGACCCTTGTTCAACCGGTCGCCATGATCCCTCCCTTTGCTTCACTAGCTCAACCACCTCAACAGGTACCCACTCCTGTTGCGAAAGCATATAGTGAGGGGGGAAAAGCCAAAATATAAGGAACCTATGGAAAAGGCTCCCAAAAAAACTCCAGCTCCACCTAAGCCTCCAAAGGTTACACCTCCTTGAGATTTATGTGAGCCTTAACCATTTGGGACCCATTCCGCTTAGCCATTACCCTTCCGATCAAATACCTTTTTAGCTCCCCCATCTGGAGTCTTTTCGGTGCTTGTTATGGCCACATTGAGTTTACCCAATTTGACCCTAGGGATCCTAGTCTGGTACATTGATCCCCCAAAAAACACTCCACCTGGTCAACTTAAGCCATATACTGCTTTGACCCTGGTTAAACCAGTCGCCATAACCCCTCCCTTTGCTTCAGTGCCTTAGCCACCTCAATAGGTACCCAGTCCTATTGCGAAAGCATCTGGTGAGGGGGGAAAAGCCAAAAACAAGGAACCTAAAGACAAGGCTCCCAAAACAAATCCAGCTCCACCTAAGCCTCCAAAGTTGACACCTCCTTGCGATTTATGTGATGTTGTTGGGCATGCCACCCATATCTATCTTGAAATTCCTCGTCTCAAACGTGTGGTCAACGAAACGTTTCCTGAATCTGACATCACGGAGGTCCATGTTACCTTACCTGATTCAACTAAGAAACTCAAATATCTATGCACGAACCACCCTTCTGCTTTGTGCGACCTTTATGACCACTATTATCATCATTGTCCCCAGACGACTTTTGCGATACCCTTGAGGCAATTCTCGAAATAGAGGTTGCTTGTAGTGGATCATGTACTCCTCTACTTGTGAGTTTTGCTTCATCAGATCCGGAGGACAATTCTGCACCCATTGTGATACCTCCCCTCGTTTTTGATATGACAAACTCTTCGGTAAATATTATCTACCTGTCGTCATCCATGAGATCCCCAGAGGAAGACCCTTTAGGGGCTTCCCATATGGTTCTTGACGAACCTCCTTCATTAGACACCCTGGTCTCAACATCGGTAGATGTTTTATCTACTAGCTCTTCATCTACCCATAGTAGTGATGTGTATATGAACCATATTTATCATGATGATGCACCAGGTAGTTCGACTGCATCATGTGGTCTCCCTTCCTCTAGTCTGCTGTGTTCCATTCAGATGAAGACATCATAGAAGCCATGACTACCCTTGATTTTCCTTGGGGTGATATGCACCATCGTGCATATTTCCTTCTGCAACACACCCATGATTAGTATGTTGTGGAGTCCAAATACTTCATCCATAGTGAAGTCTATTGGTTAAATAACCCATTACTTCGAACCCCATGAGACTGAATTCTTGAATCCGTTATTTCAACATTTGGGACACCATGGCGCTCCACAAATTCCTCTAGCTAGGGGCATCATTCCCACCTTTTCATACTATATCAGTCCCCTCCATCACATATTCTACGGGGCACGATTTCGCCTTACCTCCTCCTTAATTGATTAATCCAAGTATCATCCTAGACCCCAAAGATCTAGGTATGGTCGATTATCCTTCCATACCTTGCATAGTTTATCCTACCAGCCACTCCAACGAGCCATATATCGTAGATGCTTGATACCATATCTTCAAATATTCTAATTTATGTGATACTATACTTACCACTTGGTCCCCATGTTTGACTTGGTGGGCGTGGATGATTCCGGACCTTCTCTAGTATTTCATTCCTGGATTCATTTCTTACCTTGATTCTTCACCAGGAACCATATTTCCAAGAATCATTATGGCCGCATTTAGAAAAGTAAGGCCACCTACGTAAAAGTCATAGATCCTGATTCCAATGGTCAGTCTATTCGCTACGATCGCTGCAAGATTTAGGGCCTTCTACTCCTCTCCAAATTCACCACAGTTCACTTAGAAAATGAATTACATTGGAGGGAAAATTCTATTTTATAGGAAAACCCACAAATTTTCCGTTGCTAATTGCAACCACACTGTAGCTCAATTTGACGAACCGTCAACACAGTTGGAAAGCTCTCAATGGGAATTATAATGGGTCTTCTTTTTTTTTGGTAATTTGACACTTCACTAGGAAGTCATTTTTACGAGAAGGGTCATTTTTCCGCCTCTTAAAATCGAATTTCTTCACATGTGTTGCTTGTACTCGGGGTACCACTTTTCCTTCATACTTGTCAATGATTGTGTTGATTTTTGTCATGAGTAACCATCTTTTTCTCATGTTTTCATGGTCCCCCCAGGCCTATCCTGTGCTAAAGCATCATCAAGTCACCCTTGTTCAAAGCATCTGAGCTGAGTCATCTTTGCATTCATGGAGTCTATCTCAAGTCCCTTTATCTCTTATTACAGTATTCCCTCCATCTTTGTGTCACATTCATCACGTGTTGCCCATTTTTGCCTCCAACCATACTGTCCTTCATCCCCTTCGGAGTCGAGTCAGTCACTGCCAGTTCATCCATGCTTTTTATGCTCTGACAAGGGGATTCGTCTGTCAGCTACTTAGTATCTCCTATTCTATAATAATCCCTGGTGTCAGTCCCATTAGGGTCCCGTGATTTGGCAGATTGGAAAGCCAAGTGACAGGGTAACATCAAACCAACTTTGGAGCCCTAGGACCTAGCCTTCCTGGACTCAGAGAGGGCTCTATCTATAATGAAAAGGATGTAAACTTGTTTGCTTTTTATGTATTTGATTTTAGGCTAGTTGTTAAGTATGTTTTTAGTTTGTTTTAGGTTTTGAGGGGGAACTGATCAAAGGATAAATAGGTAAAAAGTTTTTCAAATCAACTGGGCTATGGGGTCGAAAAGGTCGAGACTGTCTCAAATGGTTGACAAGGTATTACTGCAGGGCCGATTTGGTCGAGGTAAATGGATTCTTTGGGTGAAAGTGAAATGAGATGGACAGTAAGTTTGTGAAAGACAAAGAGGCTTTAAGCGTAAATAGTTTAAATAGCAAGCATTCATGTGGTAGGGCTAACCATTAATCATAATAAATGAAACTCAAACTGATAGATGCAGAAAATAAACAATCAGGTGATGCATAGAAGTATAAGACCATCTAACTTTGGGAAAATCACCTTCAGAATTTTGGGAAAAAAAATAAGAAAAACAAACAACTCAACCTATGAAGAGGGAACTCCTAAACATCATATCTTGAGCTATCGGGAACTTTGAAATAATACTGCAGAGCATGGACAAAGGGCAAGATCGAAACAAGACCTCTTTGACTTAACTAAGACAATCAATACTTCAGAGAGAGATTTCAGAGATGGAGTTTTGATTAGCTATGAGTAAGCAGGGAGTACCGTGAATCATACTAGAAAGTATACATAATAACCATTAATTAAATTGATAACAAATTCTTAGGGTACCAAAGAGCAATTAAGAATTCTCTTACATAACCAAGAAAGATGAAAACATAGAAGCTGCAATGAATCAGGAAACTTGAGGTGCCTCCATGGGCATGTCTCAAATCTATTCTTTAATGACCTACATCAAGAAAGAAGCAAGAAAATATGTATGATAAACTAAGGAAACATAACAAATAAGGAAAAAAATACCATTCACCAAGCCATGGAATCCTACAAACAATCCTCATCCACCATCCAAGTCAAGCAAGAGATCATCCACTTCATGAGACAAATTATTTCTTAAAAGCTTGTAATACTATGTATTGCTCTATATCATCAAGTTTAGCCTCTGGTTACAATGAATTCTCTTGGATTATATAGGCCAAAGAGAAATAAACCCTCCTAGAGCATCTAGAAGGCCATTGGCCTAATACAAATATCTGATTTTTTCCTTGAGGCTTTGCAAAGCCCAAGGCAAAAAATATCTTCAAAAATATCTATTTAAGCTAATAATAGAAATAAGATTGACTTTTAATCTCTGACATGGAGTTAAAAATAGCTAAACACACTTTTGGATGATCATATTCAGAAAACTGTTGTTTTAGCCAAAATGCTACAGGAGCATAGCAGTAGAAAGAAGCCTGTTTTGAAGACAAATTTTGAGGGACCTCCTGATGTCAAAACGAGGCCTGTGATAGCTCGTTGGAAAGCCTTAAATGTTTAGTTTCTGGAACTACTTGATTTTTCCAAAACTGATCCATAGAAGTCTATCAAAAGGTGGACTGAGTGAAAAAACCTAGGAGGGTCTCATCTGTTGATATGTGAGGCATAAAGGTACAATTTTGATTGATTTTTGCCTCTTTGGGGGCACCAAAACACCTCCTTTGGATCTAAAAATTTGAGAGTAGATGCCCCCAAATTTAATACATAAAAAAAATGACTTTCATGAGCTGAGGATGCTCCTAGTAGAGATGGTAGCGCTTAGAAAAATGTGCAATTAGGGCCAAAAAACACAAAAAACATGATCATGTCAAAATTTGCTCAATTTTGGCGAGCAAGCCCCTTATGGGTTCTTAGAAGCATGCAAGGAAGCTGAAGCCAATATTTCAAGCCTAGATATGTCTTTTTCCACGTTTTCCACTGGGCGCCTCCTTCAGGCAGTTTTGAGCCTTTCTTGAGCAAGTTTGAGTTTTCTTCGGGCAAATTGGTTCAATTTCTTGTAGTGCCCTGTCATCTTCCTTTGAAAACCCAAGTCTCTATTTTCTTTTTCTAATTTATCCTCTAAATGCTTGTTTTATTTTTCAAGCCACGATTCTGTATCATTTTATATTTCTTGGGCAAGAAATTGTGTGAGAGGATAAGATCGAACAAGGACTGCTTCTTCTTCCTTTTGTTTCTCCAAAGCTTTCCTAAGACCCATAGTTTTAGGCCTTTTTCTTACTGGCTTCACTTCTTCCTCAATATCATCAAATTTTCCCATATACTCTTCAAGCTTGACTTGTGCTTTGTATGCTTCCCTTTGATATTTGAATGCTCGGGCTTCATAAATTGCCATTTGTCCACTCATTTGTTTATTTTTCATTTGTAGAAAATGTATGAGGTCCTTTGACCTTTCTAGATCAATTTCTAAGTCATGCATTTGGGCTTCTCTGTTTTGCAAAAGTGACTCAAGAATTCTAGCTTCATCATCTCCAGCATCACTGTCTATTTGTATGATGTCAAAATCCCTTTCTTTTTCATGACTATTCTCCTACTGTTCAACTTTTTCTTTGCCCTTGCTTTGGATAGACTTATTTGCTCTTTTTCTCTTCGGCAATTCAACAATACTCTTCTTAGGCAATTTTCCTCTACTCCTTAGTGCCCTAGTGACATTTCTAATCACTGCTAGAGTGATTTTCTTCTTCGTAGATTTGGTGTTTTTAGGCTTCACCACTTTTGGAGGAAGAGTCATGGCCCCTTGCTTAGGAGAGGGAGCTAGCACATGCTCTTGGCTGTGTTGAGGAGAAGAGAGAGGAGATTTTATCACTAGCACTTGTTCAACTTGGTCTTTTACATTGTTGCTTTCAACATCACTTGCTTTGTTGCCCTGTTCACTATTTTCCTCACTGTTTTGAGTTTTTTTAGGGCTTCCATCTTCACCTTTATCACTGTTTTGAATTTGTTGAGGGCAGACTTCATTGTGACTGTCTTCTTTGTCATTTTGAATGTTTCCATCATCTTCACTGTCTCCCTTAGACTCTGTGTGTGGGCTGCCACCATGGTCACTACTTTTCTGGGAGGCGCTTTTTTCATTGACCCTTTGATTGGTTTCATGACTTTGTTGAGGACTGTGGTGTTCCTCATCACTGCTTTGAACATCTTCCCTTTGCTTTTCATAATCACTACCTTGCTGCTCTTCATCATCACTATTCCCTTGCTCATTTTCACTGCTCTGTTTAGGGCTGCTTTGCTGTTAATCCTCACTAATTTGTTGAGTGCTACTGACTTCCTTATCCTTTAGTGAGCTTTCTTCACCATCAATAGTATACTCATGATCACTGCCATGTGGTTTGTCACTTGGTTCATGCTCACTATTTTGCGTAGTGTCCCTATGTTCCTCATCATCACTAACTTCATGCCTGCTTTCATAAGACTGCTCTTTTTCACTATCAAACATAGGAGATTCTTGCTTTTGAAAAGTATTTTGACTTGATGAAGGAGAGGCATAGTGAGTGGAGGGTGAGGAGGATATGTGAGATGGGCCATGAGATGAAGAGGCAGTAGCAAAATCTAGATGAGAAATGAAAGTCTCCCAAGACACTCCTTTCTTTTCAAGCTGGTGAAGGATGATGATTTTTTTGAGAGAATGATGGAAAAGACTAGCTTTTTGCTGAGCAGGAGGTCTCTTTTGGACAAGGGAGATCATCTTGTTTATGCTTTTGTAGAGGAAGAAAGGGAGATTTAGTAATTGACTTCTTGTGAAATGCATGAGAAGCCTGATGTGATAGGAATAAATTCAGGAATACCTCCCTTCACATGTGAAATACTTCATGATAACTCTCATGAGGGGGGCATAACTGCTCAATAAGTGAGAAAAAGGAAATATAGCTTGGCAAGCATCCTGATGGTCTGGTTTTAGGAAGGGTTTATAATGATTGAGATCTAGGTATGCTTGTTTGAACCACTTTTCTCCTATATAGGGGATCTTAGTTGCTTTGGGGACAACCCTAGGAGTGAGTTTAAAGTCCAGACCTGCTAGGTGGACATGTTTTCCTTGCAACCTCAGGGCGAACAACTGTGTTAAGGGAGGGAAATTGGTGACCTCCTGGACTTTTTGGAAAAAATAAGGTGACCTACCTCATGGAAGTTGAAAAGAACCGAAGGGGAGTCATTTATTTCCTGAGTTGTAACAGGCTCAAATCTTTTGTGAAATCCACCCTTGCTGGCTTTCTTTGGAGGCATAGCTTTGTTTAGGCTTTCCTTCACTCTCTTACCAACACAGGTCTTTGAAATGAACTAAAAAAATAGAACTCTTCTTTCAGCACAGTTTTTCACTTTTAAAAAATATGTTTGGCTTCTTAATCAAACAGGCCTTTCAACTGATAATAATCCCTTTCTCAAAAACAGGTTTTGCTCCTTACTCAACAAACATGCCTTTTGCAACCAGACAATAAGCCCTTTCTCCTCAATCACTATCTTGTTTTCTCTTAGTAAACATGGTGGTTTTAAGAATAAACTGTGTTTTTACCTTCATTGGATTGTGTCTTTTTCTTAACAAAATTTATTCTTAAAACCTCTCAAACTCAAAAAATTAGGCGAAGAAAATAGTAAATACCTCTTAAAAATGTGTTGTGCGCTTTCGGAGATAATTTCACTGGGAAAAAATCCAATTTGTTAGTGAGTTGGAGGTCTTTTGAGCGGTGCTACGCTCTTGTGCATAGGCACGTAGCATGTGCACGCTGCTGTGGTGTTGTCGGGTCGGGCACTGGGCGTCCTCTGAATGCCGGGCGGGCTGGTTGGTCGACACACACAGGCGTGTCACACGACGCTACAGGCGCGTCGTGCCGTGTGTAAAATGCTTTGGAGAGACGCTACAGGCACGTCACATCTTCAAATTTATGCAAACTGCTCGCCCAAGGTTCGAAAAAAAGTTTTTCTTTTGTCCCTTTGCACAATAGAAAATGAACTTTAACTTTGAGAGCTTTTATAGCTCTTTTTAAAACGCTTTTTCCCTCCTCGTGGTGATTTTGACATTTTCGCCTTTGTATTTGTAAAGAAAAAATGGTTTTCTCTTTTTTGTTGAGGGCTTTCTTTTTTAACAGACCATTTAGGGGTATCTATGTAATCTTTTCCACTTTTCACTCTTGAATATCCTCAAACAACTATGTGCCCTTTGCTTATTACTGAAGGAGGCACTTTCAACATACTCTTCCGGGCGCTTGTCCTATACTCCATGTTTCAACCCCTTTAAAGCTCTGTCTATTTATTTGAAAAAGGTTGTTTTCAACATTTAAAACTTGCTCCCATCATTTGGTTGAAGGCATATCAAAACTGTAATGGCTTGTCTGAATGAGAGATGCCTCTTTTACATAAATCACCTGTGTGAATTTCTCTTTCTATTAGTTGCAGAAGTCACTTTTAAACAGATCTTTGTGTACCTTTTTACCATTTGGATGAGGTTTCTTTAATCCAAATTCTAGCCTTGGTTTGTTAGTGAATGCACTCTTTCAAACACACTATCTCTCAAACTGCCCATTACTGACAAATTTTTCCAAACATTGTCGATATTTGATGAATTTTGACCCTCTGCTTATTTGTGAAGGGGGCCTTGTAAACACAAAGTTTCTTTCATCTCTGTCTATCATTTGAAGACTATTTTTGAACAAGTTGTCTGTGGGCTCTATACTTATCATGAAGGAGGCAATGTTTGATAAACTGCATGGGCGCTTTTTGACCTCTGTTAACCAAATGAAAAATGTCCATGAACAAACTGTTTGTGGCTCTTTAGACAAAATATGTTATCATTCAAAAGAGATCCTATGCTTGTCATTCAAGGGAGGCTTCTTTAGGACTATGAGGGGTGCCCTTTCTTCTCTGGAAGGAGGTCTTTGATCTTTCAGTGTTAACCTTTGAGAAAGGCTACTTGTTCCAAATCTAGGCCCTCTGAGACTGCGCCTTTACCCTTTGCCTATCTTTTGAAGGAGACTTCCAAAACACAGTATTTGTGACCCTTCAGATCTACTATAAGGTGCCCTGCTTATTTACTGATGGAGATCTTGAAAACTATAAAACTTCATTCATTTCAAAATTATGACCCATGTCTGTTTGTTTGAAAAATACAAATAGAAGGCAACAATGAATCTTTGGTACTTATCCTTGATGAAATCATTTGAATCATAATGCCCTTTGCTTTATGAGGACCTGTCAGTAATGTATATCCCTATTTTCATAAATCACTGTGCAAATTTCAGGAGCAAATAATCTGCTTTGTAAATGGTGAGCACTCGCTGTTATGCATCTTTGAAACAACTCTTTTCCCTTAACTGGGTTTTCATAGGGTGCAGTGAAGTTGTTTGTGACAGTCTTTCAAAGTTTAGTTCATGATAAAGTATGAGAAGCAACTGTCCTTCTTATACCTTCACTATGGTGCCTAAATTTCTTTAAAGCTCTTTTTGCCAGAAGACTATCATTGTTGGTTGTATAAGGCTGATTTGTAGGTCTGGCCACAATCTGCACTTTCTCTGACTTCCATAGTAAACTGACACAATATGAGACTCTCTCCTGAGGTGCTCTTTTATGTCATACTTTGTTTAGTGTCATCAATTAGTACATCCCTGTAGAGATGTAAAAAAAAATTCTTTTGAAGTTTGGAGTACTTCTTTGATGTTTCATGGGGATCATGCCTGATCTAATCATATTTCTTCAGACAGGGAAAACTCCTTCTCTTTTCCTGATTTGAACATTCCTGAGCCTTGCTAGAAACAAAACAAAGTGACCTATTTGATGGTGCGTGACCTATGGATAGACAAGGGTTTTGCTTTGGAAAATAACAAGACATGATGGCTGACTGATATTGAAGACAGGGTTTTTGGCTCAAAACAGTCTCGCCAAGGAATTGTCCCTAAAACACCACCACCTAGACCTACATACTTTGTCATGGATTTTGAATGGCTTCTTGCGCATGAGTAGGTTATCACATGACAAAGTGATTAGTGAGAGAGGGGTAGACACTTTGTTAAATGTTGGACAGTGAGTTGCATAAAAAACAAAGGATTTTGATGCTAGAGAGACAAACTTATAACAATTATAGACAGGGAGGCTTTGGTGAATTGTGATAGGTAGGGAAACTGAAGGGTTTTTCTCATTATAGGCTGAAGGAGAGGGGTAGGAAAACAAAAAATTGTTTGAGGTGTTTTCTAGATGACAAATTGACAGATTGAGATTAGCTTCTAGAAAACTCAGTCAAGGAATATAGTCATCAAAACAGGTAAAAAATACTGATGACTAACAGTGACTCCATTTCGGGAGGGCGGCTCCCTTTCGGGAGGTGTCCAGAATTACAGATCTCTGGCTTGTGAAGACCAATTCCTTATCCATTGGCGCAAATTTCTCTCTTTCTTGATGCTATTTCTGAAAATTTACAACATGATTAGCATCAACCTCATCTCTACCTACCCAACTATATATTCTAATATTTTTTATTCTTTAGGTGTGCTTGTGTTGGGAAAAATACTGAGAGGGGGGGGGGCGGGGGGGTGAATCAGTATTTAGGACTTAATCAAAACTTTTTACTTTTACAGTCACTAAAACCCATACGCTACTTTGCTGAAGCCAACTAGCGTGTACACGCGAATATCCTTCATAAAACTCGCGTATACACAGAGATCTTATTATGCCATTAATTCTTCACTTATATCATTCCATCATTCATTCATTAGATGTTCAATAAACAGTAAACATGTGCAGTAAGAACAGAACAAATCATCACACATAAGCAACACACATGAACACCAGGATTTTAGGTGGAAACCCAAGTCGGGAGAAAACCACCGCTGCTATTGCTCAGCCTTCAATATTTTATTATAAAGAAAACATCATCATTGTGTAGATTTACGTAGACTCCTACCAAGAAACAGCACCCACCCTCACATTGCTTACCAAACCCTCTCCTGGAGGGGAGCTACGACCCCCTGCTCTCGTTTACCAACCTCACCTGGAAGGGAGCTACAACCCCCTGATTGAAGGCTACAACCCTCAGCACCACCATGGACCACGTTTCATCAATTTTCACACTGGATCCAATAACTTCAATAGAGCACAACTTGCAGGCCACTTTTCATCATATTTTCAGACTGGACCCACTCCACACATTTAAGCTCAATCATACATCATCATCGTATAGCAAGAATAATAATGCACGTACATTTCACACTTTACTTCAACAAACCCTAATCTTCATGGTACACGCGCTTTCCTTTCACTGATACCGCGTATATACGCGCCTTCTACCATACAAACCCGTGTATACTTCTGTACATATTACAGAGTTAATTTCGCTGCGCATACGCGCTTTCTCTTCAGCGAAGCCGCGTATATACGCGCTTCCTCTGCAGCAAACTAGCGTATGGTTCTTCATATATTTAGGTCATTGCAATTCTTCAGAACAGACACATCACACAGATTTTACCCTTTACTTCAGACAGATGTTCGCCTCATCTCAGATCTTAATCATTCCATAAAAAGATGTAGCAAATACAAATACATTTCAGATCTAGATTCCCTTCTTCATCATTTCTTCATTGGTGCATCATACATTCAGATCTTTCATTCAACTGTAACCCTTTCCATTCAGATATGCTTCAGAGAGAAGTATTCATTCAAGCTCAAACTTCTTGCACACCCCTTGCACAATTATTTTCTTCTCCTTATATAGGGTTACCCTTCATCAATACCATGAGTCAAAACCACATAAATTCCAATGGTATTCCTGGACGGGATCACATAGGCGAATCATTACTCAATACAATGGGTCAATACCATGGTGGTTAAATTTCAGTTTTGCACATTAGAGTTGTATTTTTCCATATTGTTTCGTGCTTAATTTAATCTAAATACGCGTATTTATTGATGACATCACAGAGGCTTGAGATACAATTTTTCTCATCATGTTCAGTACAGCCTATATTCTCTCATTCATGTCATCTTCCTGTATTTTATTGTATATACATCATATTTACATCATTTAACAAGTTCATCAAGACATATTCCATCAGGGACAATTTCATCAAGTAGGTTTCCATCATCTTCATCAAGTGGGTTGCCATCAAGGACAACACTCAGCATCATATTGCCAACAATCTCCCCCTTTGGACTTGATGGCAACCACGATGGTGTTTGATCACCACAACAGATAGATACATTAAGCATAACCATTATTCTCCCCTTATTCAAACACCATGTCACTCTCCCCCTTTGACATCAAGGGCAAAGGGCGGATCAATACCAACACAAGGTTTTTCTCCTCATGTAGACTCCATGCTCCATGTAGATATGATGTGTACTGAAGTTTCCATGCTCCCCCTGAGTTCATGCTGAATCTTCAAACATATATATATATATATTTTAATGAAGTACATGACTCTATGACCTTCCTATCACCAAGGACTCATACTTACATCAAAGATCCAACCAAGTGGATTTACATATGAGACTCAAATACCCAACCAAGTGGGTTTACACAATTTGACTCAACTACCCAACCAAGAGGGTTTACACATTTTGACTCAAGTACCCAACCAAGTGGGTTTACATATTTGATCAAGTCCTTACATGACTGAATATTACAATTTTACATCATAGGTCTCAGCATGACCTTTTTCATCAAATTACAAATATGACCTTTTATGACCAATATCAGAAAGACCTCAAGAGAGAGATCGTATTTCAGAACCATCATAATGCCAACAATGCATTATACTCAGCAAGGCTAAAGATCCCCCTGAAAATGTACATCAAAGAATCCTTTCCATATGACCACGGCTCCTCCTTAGCTTGTGCAACCTGAAGCTCTTTCAACAGCAAGTTATCAGCAGCATGATCTGTCCTTATCTCTGAATCATGTAAGACTTCTATCTCATCCATGTGTGAAAGCAACGAAAAATTCTTCAGCAAAAGGCAAACAAGACTCATCCACAATCATAAGAAACCATGTAACATGTCATCATCATTTAGAGTTGAGAAATAAACAGATACAGTGCCAATAATACAATCATTAATAGTCAGACTGATGCTCCCCCTGAACCTGTGCCCCTGATCTTCAACTGTTATACAAATTTTCTTATCATCAATGCATACGCGGCTGTGTCTGCTGGAACTCGCGTGTATACGCGGATTTAGTTCACTGAACCCGCGTATGGAAAGTGAATTATAGAAAATTTCACATTCCTCCATCTCCCCCTGAATTTATCCTTCCTGTACCTGTCTTCTTCATGTCAGATTCTCTATCAGCAATAATCATAACCAGATTTTCCAAATCAACCATGAGAATCATCATACATTGCTCCCCCCTGTGACGATACATTACTAAGCTCCATAATGTATCTCACATCACTTCTGCAGTCATTAAGAGAAGTAAGCTTCAAAAGCTGATGACTGCAGTAGGGTCAATATTCCATATGTTTCTGACCGGTCCTCCTTCTTTTTCCAAATTTGCTTGAACTTTCTAATTGTGTGCTGAAAATTGTCCACTTTCTCAGATCTGTTCAACCTGCATTATTTTTCTACATGTCCATACTTGTTACAAGAATAACATCTCATGTGTCCAAAGAAATGAGCATAAGAATCATAATGAGTATTTCTAATCTTCCTTCTTTTGCAATCAGTTGCTTTATGTCCATACTTGTTACATGAAAAACAATATCCCTTGAAGAAACCAGAGTACCTTTCTATGTAGGATATGCCTGTTTGTGGCTGAAACAATCTGCTTCTGCAATTGGCTGCAACATGTCCATGATTATGACATTTAAAGCATTCAACATTATTGAATGATTTCCTTTGATAATTCATGATTGTCGGTTGACCTTTTGCTTCTTTCAACACTTCAGGCTTTGCATTGATATCCTTTGAATCTTTAGCACTTCCTTGTGAACTAGATTCTCCTTTAACAGTTTCATGAAAACCAAGACCAAGTTTAACAGAAGGAGACCTTTGACTACTAAGAATATTGTCAAGAATCTTAGTACTATCTTGAAACCTCAAGAGTTTATCCTTTTCCTCTAATTTACCTTTGAGAATGTTTACCTCAACCTCCAATTTTTGGCATTGCTTCATCATGCTTTCTTCAACCCTTTTTCCTTCTTCTACTTGATCATTCAAATTTAAGATCTCTTCTTTCAATCCATTTTCTTGCTCTTCAAAAGTTTGTAGAAGTTCTTCATTCCTCTTATTCGATTTTTCCAGATCTTTTTTGAGCGAGATGAATTCTGCTTCACGTCCTTCCTTTTCAAATGATTGTAGAAGTTCTTCATTCTTCTCATTTGATGCTTCAAGGTTTGCTTTCAGAGAGATGATTTCTGCTTCAAGTCCTTCACTGTTATTGGTTACTTTGTCCTGCAGTCTTTGATACATTTCTATCTGTCCCTTCATTTTTTCTATTTGTTCATTCAATCTAGAGATCACATCCTTGAGGATAGATTCCATCCTTTTAAATTGATCCCAAAAATTACTTTCATCATTGATCTTAAGATTTGCTTCTAGACTTATACTGTTACTTTCACTATCTTCATCATTGCATGCACAAGTGAGTGGATTACAAGAACAACAATCAATACCTGTATCCTCTTCTTCATTTTCTGTTGCACATGTTTTCTGAGATATCTTCTTTCCTTGAGTAGCCTTCTTCTTTTGCTTCTTTGCCATGAGCACTAGCAGATTTTGGTCAGAATCTTCTTCATCTTCACTTGACATTTCATTATTATCTTCATTTGCATAATAACTCTTTCCCTTTATCATGATTTTCTTTATAAGGACATTTAATAGCATAATGACCAACTCGTCCACAACCAAAACATTTGAAGGGGAGCTTACCTTTGAATCTTCCAGTTCCTAGTTGGAGTTTTCTCACAAAATTTGCTTCTTTTTCTTCTGATATATACTTTGATTCCTTGACATCTTCCTTGTCTTTTCTTTTTTCACATGCCTTAAAAGCAGCTTCTTTGGTTTGAGAGGGACCTCCTTGTCTCATTTCATAAGCAGTCAGAATACCATGTAGTTGAACAATAGTAAGAGTTTGCAAATCTTGCCTTTCTTCAATAGCAGATACTTTTGACTCAAATTTTGAAGTCAAAGATCTTAAGACTTTTTCCACCATAGTAGTATCGGTTATGGTTTCACCCAAACTTCTCATACGATTTACAATATCATCTAGACATAAAAAGAAACTGGCAATACTCTCATCACTATGCATCTTCAAATTTTCTTATTCAATTCTGAGGGTTTGGAGTTTTTCACTTTTTACCTTTGTATCTCCTTCATAGCTCAGAATGATTTTGTCCCATATTTATTTTGCTGAATTTAGCTACATCACTTTAGCAAATTCTGGTTCAGACATGCTTCCTAATAGGACATTGACTGCTTTGGCATTGATTTCATATTTCTTCCTTTCTGCTGCATCAGTGGGAATACTTGCTGGATATTGATAACCTTCTTCCACGATAGCCCATACTTCTGCACCAAGAATTTGCAGCTATGATTTTGTTCGTATCTTCCAGAATAACATATTATCTCCATTGAATAGAGGTGGCCTTATAGACATTACCCCTTCATGACTTCCCATTGCGACGAATCTCCTTCAAGCGATCAAGCTTCTGCAGAAGAACCTGCTCTGATATCAATTGTTGGGAAAAATACTGAGAGGGGGGGGGGGGGTGAATCAGTATTTAGGACTTAATCAAAACTTTTTACTTTTCCATTCACTAAAACCCATATGCTACTTTGCTGAATCTAACTAGCGTATACACGCGGATATCCTTCATAAAACTCGCGTATACACAGAGATCTTGTTATGCCATTAATTCTTCACTTATATCATTCCATCATTCATTCATTAGATGTTAAATAAACAGTAAACATGTGCAGTAAGAAAAGAAAAAATCATCACACATAAGCAACACACATGAACACCAGGATTTTAGGTGGAAACCCAAGTCGGGAGAAAACCACCGCTGCCGTTGTCTCAGCCTTCAATATTTTATTATAAAGAAAACATCTTACAACTTATGTGATGGTGTAGACTCCTACCAGCACGCAGGCACCCACCTGCGCTCATTTACCAGCCTCTCCTAGAAGGGAGCTCCAACCCCCTGACTCGTTTACCGGCCTCTCCTGGAAGGGAGCTACAACCCCCTGACTGAAGGCTACAACCCTCAGCACCTCTTTGGACCACGTTTCATCAATTTTCACACTAGATCCAACAACTTCAATAGAACACAACTTGCAGGCCACTTTTCATCATATTTTCAGACTGGACCCACTCCACACATTTAAGCTCAATCATACATCATCATCAGATAGTAGTAACACAGTAGAACAGATCAGACATTTCATACTTCTTACTTCAGCAAACCCTAATCTTCATACACGCTTTCCTTTCACTGATCCTGTGTATATACGCGCCTTCGTCCATACAAACCCGCGTATACTTATGTACATATTACAGAGCTAATTTCCCAAACCATACGCGCTTTATCTTCATTAAACCCGCGTATATATGCGCTTACTCTGCGGCGAACTAGCATATAGTTCTTCAGACATTTAGGTCATTGCAATTCTTCAGAACAGATACATTACTCAGATTTTACCCTTTACTTCAGACAAATCTAATAGATACAAATACATTCCAGATCTAGATTCCCTTCTTCATCATTTCTTCATTGGTGCATCATACATTCAGATCTTTCATTCAACTGTATTTTCATTAGGATATGCTTGATATTCATTCAAGCAAACTTCTTCCACCTTGCACAATTGTTTTCTTCATATGTAAGTTTACCACTTCGCCGATACCATAATTAGCTCCTGGTTCAATGGTATTCACGGACGGGGTCACATAAGCGAATCATTACTCAATACTGATGAGTTAATACTGTAGTACTTGGTTACGGTTTACATATTTAAAGCGCTTTCCCCATAAATGACACGTTGTTCCAAATGCTCGCTACTTTGTCTGAACAAATCGCGTATACCAAGACTGTCTCTTTTCATCGTGTTCTAGCACATCATGACGTTGCTTCGCCATTTGTACCTTCTCGTTGTATTTTCATCGGTTACATCATTTGACAAGTTCATCAAGACATATTCCATCAAGGACAACTTCATCAAGTAGGTTGCCATCATCTTCATCAAGTGGGTTGCCATCAAGGACAACACATTGCATCATATTGCCAACAATATCCCCCTTTGGACTTGATGGCAACCACGATGGTGTTTTATCACCACAATAGATAGATACATTAAGCATAACCATTATTCTCCCCTTATTCAAACACCATGTCACTCTCCCCCTTTGACATCAAGAGAAAAGGGTGGATCAATACCAACAGAAGGTTTTTCTCCTCATGTAGACTCCATGCTCCATGTAGATCTAATGTGCACTGAAGTTTCCATGCTCCCGCTGAGTTCATGTTGAATCTTCAAACATATTTTTCAATGAATTACATGACTCTATGACCTTCCTATCACCAAGGACTCATACTTACATCAAAGATCCAACCAAGTGGATTTACATATGAGACTCAAATACCCAACCAAGTCGGTTTACACAATTTGACTCAACTACCCAACCAAGAGGGTTTACACATTTTGACTCAAGTACCCAACCAAGTGGGTTTACATATTTGATCAAGTCCTTACATGACTGAATATTACAATTTTACATCATAGGTCTCAGCATGAAATTTTTCATCAAATTACAAATATGACCTTTTATGACCAATATCAGAAAGACCTCAAGAGAGAGATCATATTTCAGAACCATCATAATGCCAACAATGCATTATACTCAGCAAGGCTAAAGATCCCCCTGAAAATGTACATCAAAGAATCCTTTCCATATGACCAAGGCTCCTCCTTAGCTTGTGCAACCTGAAGCTCTTTCAACAACAAGTTATCAGCAGCATGATCTGTCCTTATCTCTGAATCATAAGACTTCTATCTCATCCATGTGTGAAAGCAACGAAAACTTCTTCAGCAAAAGGCAAATAGGACTCATCCACAATCATAAGAAACCATGTAACATGTCATCATCATTTAGAACTGAGAAATAAACAAATACAGTGCCAATAATACAATCATTAATAGTTAGACCGATGCTCCCCCTGAACCTGTGCCCCTGATCTTCAGTTGTTATACAAATTTTCTTATCATCAATGCATACGCGACTGTGTCTGCTGGAACTCGCGTGTATACGCGGCTTTAGTTCACTGAACCCGCGTATGGAAAGTGAATTATAGAAAATTTCACATTCCTCCATCTCCCCCTGAATTTATCCTTCCTGTACCTATATCATCATCATAGGATGCTACGTGGTAGGAATCATAACTTGATTTTCCAAATCAACCAAAATCATCATACATTGCTCCCCCTATGACGATACATTACTAAATCTCATAATGTATCCCACATCATTCCTGCAGTCAATCAGAGAAGTAAGCTTCAGAAGCGGATGACTGCAGTAGGGTCAATATTCCCTATGTTTCTGATCGGTCCTCCATCTTTTTCCAGATTTGTTTGATCTTTCTATTTGTGTGCTGGAAGTTATCCAATTTCTCATATCTGTTCAACCTGCATTCCTTTTCTACATGTCCATACTTGTTACAAGAATAACATCTCATGTGTCCAGAGAAATAAGCATAAGAATCATAATGAGTATTTCTAATCTTCCTTCTTTTGCAATCAGTTGCTTTATGTCCATACTTGTTACATGAAAAACAATATCCCTTGAAGAAACCAGAGTACCTTTCTATGTAGGATCTGTTTGTTTGTGGCTAAAACAATCTGCTTCTACAATTGGCTGCAACATGTCCATGATTATGACATTTAAAGCCTTCAACATTATTGAATGATTTCCTTTGATAATTCATGATTGTCGCTTGACCTTTTGCTTCTTTCAACACTTCAGGCTTTGCATTGATATCCTTTGAATCTTTAGCACTTCCTTGTGAACTAGATTCTCCTTTAACAGTTTCATGAAAACCAAGACCAAGTTTAACAAAAGGACAAATCATTAGATGTTAAATAAACAGTAAACATGTGCAGTAAGAATAGAACAAATCATCACACATAAGCAACACACATGAATACTAGGATTTTAGGTGGAAACCCAAGTCGGGAGAAAACCACCGCTGCCGTTGTCTCAGCCTTCAATATTTTATTATAAAGAAAACATCTTACAACTTATGTGCGCGTGAACTCTCGACAGGGCTTCCTGCGCTCAGTTACTGACCTCTCTTGGAAAGAAACTCCAACCCACAACTCGTTTACCCGACGACTTCTCTCTGGAAGGAGCACAACACGGCCTGAAGGCTACAACCCTCAGCACCTCTTTGGACCACGTTTCATCAATTTTCACACTGGATCCAACAACTTCAATAGAGCACAACTTGCAGGCCACTTTTCATCATATTTTCAGACTGGACCCACTCCACACATTTAAGCTCAATCATACATCATCATCAGATAGCAGTAACACAGTAGAACAGATCAGACATTTCATACTTCTTACTTCAGTAAACCCTAATCTTCATACACGCTTTCCTTTCACTGATCCTGCGTATATACGTGCCTTCATCCATACAAACCCGCGTATACTTCTGTACATATTACAGAGCTAATTTCCCAAACCATACGAGCTTTATCTTCATTAAACCCGCGTATATACGCGCTTAATCTGCAGCGAACTAGCGTATAGTTCTTCAGACATTTAGGTCATTGCAATTCTTCAGAACAGATACATTACTTAGATTTTACCCTTTACTTCAGACAGATGTTCGCCTTATCTCAGATCTAATCATTCCATAAACAGATCTAACATATACAAATACATTCCAGATCTAGATTCCCTTCTTCATCATTTCTTCCTTGTACATTCAGATCTTTCATTCAACTGTAACCCTTTCCATTCAGATATGCTTCAGAGAGAAGTATTCATTCAAGCTCAGACTTCTTGCACACCCCTTGCACAATTATTTTCTTCTCCTTATATAGGGTTACCCTTCATCAATACCATGAGTCAAAACCACATAACTTCCAATGGTATTCCTGGACGGGATCACATAGATGAATCATTACTCAATACAATGGGTCAATACCATGGTGTTTACCCCTGGTTTTTCATTTTATGAGCGCTTTTTCCCATACGCGACTTGGTACGTCATTTCCTACGTGCATACGCGACTTCTCTTAGACAAATCCACGTATGCCTTCAGACATACTCTTTTCATCATAGATCTAGCACATCTTGTTCCTTCCATCGACCACCATACCATGCTCATTGTGTATACCTTGATTTACATCATTTAACAAGTTCCTTGAACGTATTCCATAGGGGACAACTTCATCAAGTAGGTTGCCATCATCTTCATCAAGTGGGTTGCCATCAAGGACAACACTCAGCATCATATTGCCAACAATCTCCCCCTGTGGACTTGATGGCAACCACGATGGTGTTTGATCATCTCACAAAATGGTCATTCAGCATAACCATTATTCTCCCCTTATTCCGACACCATGTCACTCTCCCCCTTTGACATCAAGGGCAAAGGGTGGATCAATACCAACACAAGGTTTTTCTCCTCATGTAGACTCCATGCTTCATGTAGATCTGATGTGTACTGAAGTTTCCATGCTCCCCCTGAGTTCATGCTGAATCTTCGAACATATATATATATTTTTAATGAAGTACATGACTCTATGACCTTCCTATCACCAAGGACTCATACTTACATCAAAGATCCAACCAAGTGGATTTACATATGAGACTCAAATACCCAACCAAGTGGGTTTACACAATTTGACTCAACTACCCAAATAAGAGGGTTTACGCATTTTGACTCAAGTACCCAACCAAGTGGGTTTACATATTTGGTCAAGTCCTTACATGATTGAATATTACAATTTTACATCATAGGTCTCAGCATGACCTTTTTCATCAAATTACAAATATGACCTTTTATGACCAATATCAGAAAGACCTCAAGAGAGAGATCATATTTCAGAACCATCATAATGCCAACAATGCATTATACTCAACAAGGCTAAAGATCCCCCTGAAAATGTACATCAAAGAATCCTTTCCATATGACCAAGGCTCCTCCTAAGCTTGTGCAACTTGAAGCTCTTTCAATAGCAAGTTATCAGCAGCATGATCTGTCCTTATCTCTAAATCATAAGACTTCTATCTCATCCATGTGTGAAAGCAACGAAAACTTCTTCAGCAAAAGGCAAACAGGACTCATCCACAATCATAAGAAACCATGTAACATGTCATCATCATTTAGAACTGAGAAATAAATAGATACAATGCCAATAATACAATCATTAATAGTTAGACCGATGCTCCCCCTGAACCTGTGCCCCTGATCTTCAGCTGTTATACAAATTTTCTTATCATTAATGCATACGCGACT
Source organism: Pinus albicaulis (assembly GCA_034641835.2). Classification (NCBI taxonomy): domain Eukaryota; kingdom Viridiplantae; phylum Streptophyta; class Pinopsida; order Pinales; family Pinaceae; genus Pinus; species Pinus albicaulis. The sequence continues at coordinate 22,156 of JAXQQM020074493.1, forward strand.
GTGTCTGCTGGAACTCGCGTGTATACGCGGCTTTAGTTCACTGAACATGACCAGCAAGTAGTTAACAAGGCTACATTCCTCCATCTCCTGAATTTGTATCCTTCTTTGTCTTCTTCATGTCGGTCTGCTACTAGCAAAATAATAATATATATTTTCTGATGAACATGAGAATCATCATACATTGCTCCCCCTATGACGATACAAATACATTACTAGCCTCCATAATGTATCTCATCACTCCTGTGATCATTAAGAAAGTAAGCTTCGAAGAAAGTGATAATTGCGATGAGGTCAATATTCCATATGTTTAAGTAGGTCCTCCTTCTTTTTCCAAATTTGCTTGAACTTTCTAATTGTGTCTTGGTGTCCACTTTCTGAATGTTCAATACTGCATTCTTTACCTACATATCTGCTGTTACAAAGAATAACATCTCATGTGTCTGAAAATAGCATAAGAATCATAATGGTATTTCTAATCTTCCTTCTTTTACTGATAAGTTTGCTTTGTGTCCATACTTTAAAAAACAATATCCCTTGAAAAACAGTACCTTTCATAGGATGTTTTGTTTGTGGGCTGGCTTGATACTTGCAATTGGCTACAACATGTCCATGATTATGACATTTAAAGCATTCAACATTATTGAATAATTTCCTTTGAGAATTCATGATTTTCGGTTGACCTTTTTCTTCTTTCAACACTTTAGGCTTTGCATTGATATCCTTTGAATCTTTAGCACTTCCTTGTGAACTAGATTCTCCTTTAACAGTTTCATGAAAACCAAGACCAAGTTTAACAGAAGGAGACTTTTGACTACTAAGAATATTGTCAAGAATCTTAGTACTATCTTGAAACCTCAAGAGTTTATCCTTTTCTTCTAATTTACCTTTGAGAATGTTTACCTCAACCTCCAATTTTTGGCATTGCTTCATCATGCTTTCTTCAACCCTTTTTCCTTCTTCTACTTGATCATTCAAATTTAAGATCTCTTCTTTCAATCCATTTTCTTGCTCTTCAAAGATTTGTAAAAGTTCTTCATTCTTCTTATTTGATTTTTCCAGATTTGTTTTGAGAGAGATGATTTCTACTTCACGTCCTTCCTTTTCAAATGATTGTAGAAGTTCTTCATTCTTCTTATTTGATGCTTCAAGGTCTGCTTTCAGAGAGATGATTTCTGCTTCAAGTCCTTCACTGTGATTGGTTACTTTGCCCTGTAGTCTCTGATACATTTCTATCTGTCCCTTCATTGTTTCTATCTGTTCATTCAATCTAGAGATCACATCCTTGAGGATAGATTCCCTCCTTTTAAATTGATCCCAAAAATTACTTTCATCATTGATCTTAAGATTTGCTTCTAGACTTATACTGTTACTTTCACTATCTTCATCATTGCATGCACAAGTGAGTGGATTACAAGAACAACAATCAATACCTGTTTCCTCTTCTTCATTTTCTGTTGCACATGTTTTCTGAGATATCTTCTTTCCTTGAGTAGCCTTCTTCTTTTGCTTCTTTTCCATGAGCACTAGCAGATTTTGGTCAGAATCTTCTTCATCTTCACTTGACATTTCATTATTATCTTCATTTGCATAATAACTCTTTCCCTTTACAAATTGTTTCCCTTTATCATGATTTTCTCTATAAGGAAATTTAGCAGCATAATGACCAACTCTTCCACAATCGAAACATTTGAAGGGAAGCTTACCTTTGAATCTTCCAGTGCCTGGTTGGAGTCTTCTCACAAAATTTTCTTCTTCTTCTTCTGATATGTAACTTGATTCCTTGACAACTTCCTTTTCTTTTCCTTTTGCACACGCCTTAAAAGCAGCTTCTTTGATTTGAGAGGGACCTCCTTGTCTCATTTCATAAGCAGTCAGAATACCATGTAGTTGAACAATAGTAAGAGTTTGTAGATCTTGCCTTTCTTCAATAGTTGATACTTTTGACTCAAATTTTGAAGTCAAAGATCTTAAGACTTTTTCCACCAGAGTAGTATCGGTTATGGTTTCACCCAAACTTCTCATACGATTTACAATATCATCTAGACATAAAAAGAAACTGGCAATACTCTCATCACTATGCATCTTCAAATTTTCGTATTCAATTCTGAGGGTTTGGAGTTTTGCACTTTTTACCTTTGTATCTCCTTCATAGCTCATAATGATTTTGTCCCATATTTCTTTTGCTTAATTTAGCTGCATCACTTTAGCAAATTCTGGTTCAGACATGCTTCCTAATAGGACATTGACTGCTTTGGCATTGATTTCATATTTCTTCCTTTCTGCTGCATCAGTGGGAATACTTGCTGGATATTGATAACCTTCTTCCACGATAGCCCATACTTCTGCACCAAGACTTTGCAGATATGCTTTTGTTCGTATCTTCCAGAATAAAAAATTATCTCAGTTAGCAAAGGTAGCATATAGACATTACCTTTGATGATTTGATAGCGGATCTCCTTCACCACCAAACCTGTGAGCAAAACTGCTCGATACCAATTGTTGGGAAAAATACTGAGAGGGGGGGGGTGAATGGGTATTTGGGACTTAATAATTTTTACTTTCCATTCACTAAAACCATACGCTACTTTAACAAAGATCAACTAGCGTATACACGTGGATATCCTTCATAAAACTAGCGTATACATAGAGATCTAATTATGCCATTAGTTCTTCACTTATATCATTCCATCATTCATTCATTAGATGTTCTATAAATAGTAAACATGTGCAGTAAGAACAGAATAAACCATCACACAAAGCATCACACATGAACACCAGGATTTTTTGGTGGAAACCCAAGTCGGGAGAAAACCACCGCTGCAGTTGCTCAGCCTTCAATATTTTATTATAGAGAAAACATCT
>JAXQQM020091082.1:0-21398 GCA_034641835.2 Pinus albicaulis
GTGTTGTAGACTCATATTTTTTACTTTTGTGTTATCATTTTGCCGATCATAAGGTGTTTCCAACCTATGATCGAGGACGATGTATATTTTTTTGAAAACACTTCTATACTGTGATATATCACTATTTACTGGCTATCTGTGTACATATTATGGATGTTGTTTGTTCTACTGTTTTGATCATTGCAAATGTTGATTTATCATACTAGAAGAAACTACGTCTGCTAATGTATTTAAATGTCTTGGAATATGTTGATATTCAATGTAATCAAATTCACGTTCCAAGAGACGAACTCTTAAAAATAACCGTAATAACACTATATTTCTAATGGCATAAACCCTGTTAAGCTGTAATACAACAAGTTTAGAATCCAACCTAACAATCAAACTCCGAATTCCAAATGATATGGATTCAGATAATAACTCAATCACTGCACTATACTCGACAATGTTATTCGTTTTTTGACCAAGTCTTACCCCATGCATGGATACTAACTTGTCAGAGGGTGAATAGATAACCCAAGCTACGGAAGAAATGTTCCATGTACTACGACAAGCACCATTAGCAAAACCAATGTAGGTTTGAAGAGACATCGACATCTGCAATATCAGGAGTAAAACTCAGATAAGCAGGAATAGTGATAAAAAACACACTTTTAAACTAGGCACTCTTTTCTAATCTAAGACACACCAGCAGTAAAGAAATCTAATCTAATAAAAAATCTCCACACCAAGTTTAAGCAAAATATCACTTCAGATAAAGTCCATTTCTGGGTTTATCTAAAGGGACACCATCAAAATCTATTAGCTCATAGACCCCTTTTGCCAACTTTCTCTTAACAATGAAAGGACCATGCCACATAGGCACAAATTTCCCAGCTCCTAGCTTATCGTTGGCTTGATCATCAACTAAGACTAGGTTTCCTTCTGAAAAATTTCGAGGGGTAACACTTCTATCATACTGAGCTTTTATTCATTTAACATGAGCCTCATTTGCTATTGTAGCATTTCGTCGATTCTCATCCAGCTGAGCCAAGTACAAGAAATGCTTCTCCTCTTCAGATGTAGCTGGGAGTAATTCTATGGCTAACTTTAGTGACGGAATCTCACATTCAATTGGCAACACATCTTCTAAACCGTAAATGAGTTGAAAGGGAGTGAAACCAGATGATGTTTTTACTGAGGTTCGATATGCCCAAAGTGCTGAAAATAACATGGAATGCCAATTCTTTTTGTGAATACCAATAATTCGTCTAATCATGGTGACTAAAACTTTATTTATGGCTTCAACTAGACAATTGGCTTGCGGATAATATGGAGTTGAACTATCGTGGTGCAGGCCAAGTTGATCTGTCAGTTTAGTCATCATGACATTCCGAAAATGACTTCCATGATATGTAATAATGGCTTGAGGAACACTGAACCTAGAAATTATGTAATTAAATACAAAATTTGTAGAAGTCTTGCCGTCAGCCGAAAATGTAGGCATCGCCTCGGCCCACTTAGTAAAATAATCTACTGCTAAGATAATATATGCATGCCCCCCAGCTGAGTGAGGGTTACATGTAATAAAATCGATACCCCATTTTGCGAAAGGACCAACAACAATTATGGGATGGAGAGGAGCAGGTGGCACGCGCATCTTACGATCAAAAAGTTGACAATTGTGGCATTTCCGGATTGCATAAATATAATCTTTGAATAACGACGACCAGAAATAACCAGCGCGCAGTATCTTTTGGGTTGTGTCATACCCAGACATATGACCGCCACATGCTCCAGAATGGCAGTCATTTAACACCTTTTCAGCTTTTTCATAAACAAGACAGTGTCGGAAAACAGAATCCGCTCCACGACGATAGAGTGTATCACCAACAATATTGTACTGCTGAGATTGGAAGCGTATTTTCCGTCGCTGAGATTGTGATATTTCAGGCCGAAAATATTGGGTTTGGAGATAAAAAATAATATCTCCATACCATGGATCAAGAGTACTAATAAGAAACAGAGATTCGTCCGCAATGGGCTCTTCTACCACGGTTTCAGTATCAGTAGAGGGGAAATCACACATCAGTTCCACAAATACCAAAGATTTCTTTGCCCTGGATTTCTCAAATTCCAAGTCAAATTCCTACAGGATGACGATCCATTTGGAATACTTGCCCCCTATCAATTTTTTGGTTAAAATGTACATCATAAGGTTGCAATCAGAAATTACTGTGGTTTTACGTAACAAGATGTAGTGTCTAAATCTTTGGACAACTTGAACAGCTGCCAATGCCAATTTCTCCACATGTGTGTATTTGATCTCAGTCGGATGCAGATTCCGACTAAGATAGTAAATCACATGTTCAGTGTTAGATTCGTCTTCCTGAACTAAAACCATCCCAATAGTGGAATGAGAAGCAACGAGGTATAAAACGTAATCCTGGTTGTAGTTGGGAGGATGCAATAACGGTGCATGGGTCAACGCGTGTTTAAGTGCATCAAAATATCGATCAACGATCTCATACCAAAAGAATGGAATGTTCTGTTTCAGCAACCGGGTAAAACCTTTTGTAAGCTCGGCATACTTAGGAATGAACCGATGTAAAAAGTTTGCTTTCCCCTGCAACCTTTGGAGTTGGCATAAAATAGAAGGAGGAGGTAATTTAACAATAGCTTCGACCTTCGACGGATCGACATGAATGCCCGATTTCGAAACAACAAATCCTAGTAAACGACCCGACTCTACACAAAAAACACATTTTTGTGGATTCAGCCTAATCCGATAATGCCGAAACCTCATAAAGATAGCTCGTAAGTGAGTGAGATGATCGGCCCTGCATGATGAATGAGTAGGTAAATCATCGAGATACGGCTGCACAATGTGCTTAATGTCATGAAACGCATAAGACATTTCCCTTTGAAAATTTTCTCCAGCATTTTTCAATCCAAAGGGTAGCTTGCAATAAGAAAACGTTCCCCACGGAGAAATAAAAAAGGGTAGCTTGCTTGCAATAATCAATTATTCCTGGTTTTACTGAAATGTCAATTGGAACCGTTCGAGAAATATTTTCCAAATTTAACTCAGAATCAGGATTTCGCAATGGATTCTGGGGTTCTTTGACATATTCAGCCATAAAAATTGAAGCGAAATCATCTTCAAAATTATCTAGTTCAGGTAAAAACGAAGATCGGTGATGTAGATCTTCCCATGGTAAATCATCAATGGAAAAAAATTCATGAATCTGCTCATCAGTATGAATAAGATCAGGAAATTTCGTTGTGGCTGAACTGGATATAGAAAGTGATTCCTCATGGATCCCATTCATTGGATCAATTTCGGTTGAAGAGGGGTCGGAAAGTGACTGTACAGCCTGATACGCAATTTCAAATGGACTCAAAGGCATCATGCCATAAATTGAATCTAACTCGGAGTCGGAAGGTACGATCCAAGGATCATCAAACATAATAGTGTCTGACGAAATCATGTGAATAGTTGCGGTAGGAGGTGATACATTAGGAGGAGGAAAGGAAAAAGCTCCTAGTAAACCAGAATCTTCAATCAAACCTACTCCAACATCCTTATAAGGGATAGCCACTTTACCAACGTGCTAGATTGTTTCTGTAGAGGCTAGGTCAGAAGCAAAATAAGTTAACTAATCTATTGTAACGATCCTTCCTTGATATGAAAATTTTATGAGTCGAAAGACCGAAGAAACAACAACAGTCATAGCATAAGACCAACTGCGACCCAGTAGAAGGTTGTAATCTAGAGGGGCATCAACCACTTCCACATCTAGATTTATGATTTTACCTTCGACCCCTATGGGTAAATCCTGAAAAATACCAAAAGGGTGGAAACCTCGACCATCAAAAGCCTTAAGAATCATCGGAGATTGGTTGAGTGTAGGAGAACCAAGCGATTTCCAACACTGAATCGACATAATACACATTGAAGCTCCCTCATCAATCACAGTCCGAAATATCGGTCTGTTTTTTACTAACACTGGAATTTGGAAAGCCATTTGGTGAGGTAGGCGAGGTGTAATATTTTCTAAATCGAAGATTATAAGGTTAGAATCTTGAGTATCTACAACTCCTATGGTAGACAAAAGCAGTTTATGATGTGCTAGGCATGATTGCAGCACTTCCAAAGCCGACATTGCTGAGGGGGAAATAGCTAAGTCTTCAACAATGTTATAATTCTGAGCATCTCTCGCATGTGGATTGAAAGATGATATACGAAGAACACCTTTAGCAGGCGGTTTGATTATTAAGTCTGGATTTTGTTTCTCGATCTGTAGCGGACCAGAAACAGGATGAGGTGTAGTTGATGTATTTGCATTAGAATATTCTGCTTCTTTACCATCAACAGGATTCTTAGTACCATAATCTTGCGATCGCATCACAATCCTTACATGAGACATCATCAAAATTGGCTCTTCTAAAGTAGTCGAGGTAGAACCAACCATCTTGCTATCTTGAGTCAGAAAAGGATCCTTCAAGACAATAGGTTGTTGTGAACCTTTAATGAATTTTGCAACCTTTGCTCGATGTGGGCATTCCTTAGTAAAATGATCCTCGTCACAAATGTAACAAGGATAACGATGTTTGCGTTTTTCGTCATTGGATTCATTTTTATCAGTTTTCTCTTTTGAATTCTTTTTGTTTTTATCTTCCCTTTCTTTTTACAACCGGATTTAGATTTAGCCGTAGATGTCTCTACGACATGAATGTCGGTAGAAATTTCGGGGGAAGATTCTCCTTTCAAGGAATTTGGTAAAGTTATAATAGGAGAAGAATTATCTGAAGATTTATTCTTGCTTTTAGTATTTACTGTACCAATCATACCATCAGTGGCATGAGACCCTGAAGGAGCAGCAACTATTTGACCTTGTTTTGGAAGGTCAGGGATTTTTTCGTGTAAAGTACCTGACTGCATATAAACGAGGTCAAGGTACTGAGCTTCAGCAATTACTTTATCTTCAGTAAAAACACCAGCCTTAGCTACATCTTCAGTGATCTTGGGCAACAATGATTTAACAAACCATTCTGCCAAAATTTGATCTGGAATGTAAACTTTCACCAAACACCTTCTACGTCGCCATTCATGAATATGATCAGAAATATATGTGGACGTGGATTGTTTCAGTGAAGTTAATAGTTCCGTGCCATTGTCGTATCTGACAGGCAACTAAAAATGAGCCAAGAAGGCAGTTGCTAACTAACTGAAATTATTAAACGAGCCTCGTGGTAACTCAATGTACCATTTGGCTGCAAGACAAATAAGAGTTCTTTGGAAAAGACATAAGTGAATCGAATCATCAATAATTGAATTAGATGCACACCAGAGGTGATAAGTCATGACATGATTTGATGGATCCTCTCCTGACTTACCTTCGAATTTCAGTATATCACTGGGAAACTTATGCGGCATTGGTGGCCAGTACAGATAATAGAAAATCGGATCATTCATAAGGCGCGTCAAATCAGGTAAATCCAAAGTTGCAATAAATGGTAACTAACGGTTAGGGTCACGAAAACCTTGAGTAGCCAAAGAAGTTCCAGGAGGTGGATACCCAGGATAACTGGGAATCGGATTTGCGTTAGGAATTGTGTAACCTCCCGGAAAAGCAGGATTAACCGGACCAAACTGGGGTTGTTGAGGCTATTGATAAGTATAGCCAGGGTATAGTTGATACTGATAATTTTGATTTTGTGAACCGGGACTGAATTGATAATATACCTGGTACGGTTGATATGTGAATTGCGGTTGACTTGTGACAACTGTACTTGTACCGGATTGTCCTGCAGGCATCTAAACCGAAGTCTGAACTGAAGGTCCTGACTGGGGTATAGATACTTGAGGGATTTTCATGTATGTAGGGATAGACAAACTCGGAGTTACAGATACTCCAGAAACAGGTGTTACAGGTTGAACATACGTTGCAGTAGTTGCAGCAGTTTGAGGCGGAGTCTGAGGTGTACTAGGTGCAGACTACTGAACAGAACTAGGTGCAGGAGTTTGAATAGTAGGCTGGACAGGTTGCTGGGTTGGACCAGAAACCAAAGGCTGTCCAAGTTGAAAATGCAACTGCACATTAGGCTACATAGGCTGTTGATATTGGGACGGATCCCACACCATATTCATTCCGGGGTATTGTCCTGCAGAAGGTTGAACGTAAGGACCATAACCTAGTTGAACGTAGGGTTGATAAGTAAGTGGTAAATTTCTGGCTCTGAATAGATGACTGACCAGAAGGCTATTGGTAACCTTGAATTGGGTATTGACCTTGAGTTTAATAACCCTGAGGCGCGTACTGAAGCTGGGGTTGATAAGGACCCTGAGGAGCATATTGAGCTTGAGGTTGACCCTGGGGTATGTACTATCCTAAAGGTTGATATCGTTGAGGTATGTACTGCCCTTGTGGTTGTCCCCCAAAATAATATGATTCCACAGTTTGTCCTGGGAAAAAGCTACCTTGAGTTTGCCCCCCAAGTGGTAACTGTTGAGTCTCAATTCTGCATCTTTTCCATACACTTTTCTATACCTTTTTCACTCACTTGAACCTCCCAAACTGTCAATATCATTGTATGTTAATTGCAAAAGAGCATCTAACATGGTTTTTAACTATATTTTTGTGTCTGCTGTTTGATTTAGATTTTGTTTATTTAGCTGCGGAATCTTGCCACTTTCCGCAGCTGCTGCAACTTTCTGCAACTATTTTGTGAAACTCTATGTTACAGGTGTCTACAGGAAAAACGAGCCACATGGGCAAGTCAGAAATGATGTGGACATGGTTCGTGTCCTATTGGCTTGAGCAAACTCATCTAAAGAAGCCGCGGTCAAAGGCGTCCACATGGAAGTCAACCATAGAGTCTCACGGTGACAGGACTCTGTTTCGTGTCACGTGAAGGTTCATATGGCCGTTTCTGAGCTTGCGGAGGACAAGTCGACATCTGTACATGGCTCCATAGTCGAATTCAAGCATCCACTTCTCATAGATTTATTTTCCAACACGGCCATGATCCTAGATCCGTGGACGTAATGGTCTATGTGTTCTACACCAGCATAAACTTTAGGAGACAGTTATATTTCTTTTGTTATATATAACGCGTTTGCATACGCATATAGAGTTAGTCCCGATTAGTCTCTGTTAATTTTATTAAGTCTGCTCTGTAATGTAATTACGCTGCCTTTGAGCTGTAATACTACCATACTGTTATGACTGCATTTTTAATATAAGAAGACTCTGTTTTCCAACTTAATTCGTATTTGAAGATCGTTGCCAAGGCTGGTGTAGAGGGCCCCTGCTCAGCTAAGGTTTTGTGCATTAGTGTATAGTTCTTATTTCATTTCTTTAAAGCTCATTGTGCCATAATCCATTCACATGTTTATACATTGCATTTTTCATGATACATATGCTTCATTTCTGTTTATAAACTTTCATGCATTCCATTTCACTTCTGTCTTTCATGTTTTATGTCGTTAATCACTGATCAGTGTTTTTGTTTCAGGTTATAGATAAGCAGCCCGGGCATTTTCATAGCTTTTTGACTAATGAAATGGAATTAACATTGCTCTGCTGTTAATTTGTTTTTCTTAGTTTCTGTTTAATTTCAGTACTACTTTGTTTAATTCAGTTTTGTTCATTTGCTTCAGTAGTTAAATTTAGATATACTAAACTGCTCATAACATCTTCAGTTGCCTCCGAAAGCCACAGCTGGACTGATGGTGAGGGATTGTATTATGAAATGTGTAGTTTAGTATTAGTTTCCTTTCTGCAAATTTAGATATATTAAACTTCTCATAACATCTTCAGTTGCCTCCGAAAGCCACAGCTAGACTGATGGTGAGGGATTGTATTATGAAATGTGTAGTTTGGTATTAGTTTCCTTTCTGCAAATTTAGATATATTAAATTGTGCATGACATCTTCAGTTACCTTCGAAAGCCACAGCTGGACTGATGGTGAGGGATTGAATTATGAATGTATGGTTTGATATTAGTTTACTTTCTGCAAGTTAGATATCAGTTACTCAAGTTGTTTATGGTTACTTCCGAAAATCATAGCTGGACTAATGATGAGGGATCAGAAGACAAGTTGATGCAAATTGATTTAGATTTACTTTATTGCAGCTTTTGGATTTCTTTCAACATAATTTATTTTGTGTTTAGACAGCAGCAAGAATAGTTTGGTTTCATGCTCACTAGTTCACTGTTTTGATTCATTAGATTAGCAGCATCTTTTCATTTCAGCAGCGCATTTTCATTTCCTTTCAATTTTTGTCATTGTAATTTTCAAATTCCTTTTTAAGTTTCAAGTTGGTAAATCATTATAGAGGATATCATTTCCTTGAACAAACATAACCATACTTGTTTTCATTTTAGAATTTCCATTTCATCTTAGAAAACCGAAAACGACAAAAAGTTAAGAAATAGGTTATCTTGCACATATAGTGCGCCGCACTTCATCAGCTTACGAATCTCGGATTGAAAAATTAAATGCAGCAATTTAGGACACACTAAATTGACCAAACATTTTGGCGCCGTTGCCGGGGAAGTGTAACTAGGTAGCCAATTTCTAAAAAAAAAAAACATAAAATCATAAAAGAAGGGAAAACTTGATAACTTCTTGAAGTATGCTCTCCTCTTGCACCTAGTGTGATCTGGAGGATCAGAAAAAAGAGTTATTGGTTCAGTAATTTCTTAAGTATGCTCTCTTCTTGCACCTAGTGTGACCTGGAAGATCAGAAAGAGAATTATTAGCCCAACTTTTTAAAAAAAATAAAAAAAATGACATGCATAGAGCAAGAGATTCTAGGGGAAGGTTTATAGCTAAAGCCAAGAGTTCGATTTTCATAACTCCATATTCTTCAAGGCATAGACCAGATTCACCACCATCTACTCCTAGCCTTAATATTTTTGGAACTCAAGGAGCAACTGAATTAGAGGATTCTGCTATACCATCTACTAAATCCCATTTAGAAAACAAAGAGACTCTCTCTCATCCTCCCTTGGTAGAAGAACTAGAGGACTTTAAGGACTCTAAAAATAATATCATGGCAGAGGAAGTAATAGATGGAGGTAGAGGTAGAGGTAGAAGAGGAGGAAACAATGGAGACAACAATGGTGAAGGAAATAATGGTAGAAATAGGGAAGGAGACAACTTGTTTGGATTCCCTATAGTTGATGAGGAAACTCATGCAACAATGAAAAATATCTCACCATCTGTCCTCCCTAACTTTTATGGATTGCGAAGTGAGGATCCTGAAACATTTCTATTTGAGTTTGAAGTCGTGTGCCAAACCTATGACTATATGGAAGACTCTCAAAAACTCAAACTGTTTCCTTCAACTTTGAAGGGAGCTGCTTTGAAATGGTTCATGGGATTAGCTACTCAATCTATTAGGACTTGGAATGATATGAAACAAGCATTTTTGGATAGATACTTGGACTATTGTATGCCCACCAATCACAAGGATGAGGTATTCAAAATGATGCAAAAAGAAGATGAAAATTTGGAAGATTTACTTGAAATATTTCAATACAACTTGAAAAGAGCAAAGATGAGAAATTTAGATGATGAAACCTTGAAAGCCCTCATATTAAAAGCCATTAGAGATGAATGGATAGATATTTTAAACATGATGGGGAAAGGAGACATTTCTCAACTTCCCACTTCGTGACATAACAGAACTGTGTCCATCTCTCAAGAGGAAAATCTAAAATAGGAAAAGGGCCTAGGGATCCTTCTCTTATTAGGGCTAACAAATCTGCAACTGGATCAGTAAGTAGGGCAGAGATTGGTAACATGCTTGATGAGTTCAAAACTGATATCTTAGGGAGCCTTAGTGAACAAATAGACACCCTTAAAATCCAAAACAAGAAGAAAGCATAAACAGATGCTTTAGCCATCTTTTGTCCGAAATGTAGGAAGAAACATGCTTTAAGGGAATGTCCCTTGGATGCAAAAGTTGTAGAAACATGTATGATTTTCTCAGAGAATCATGAGATCAAGGATTGTCCTTCAATTCCTGGACTCAAATTTGTCTTTCAAGAAGACCCAAATTCAGTAGAATCTCTCTGTTTTGTTGCAAGAAGACCTTGGCAGGGACAACAAACTCAAGGGTTTAACAACCCTATGAATCTTCAAACCCCACCAAATTGGAATCCTTGGCAACAACCTTGGCCCCAACATCAAAATTCATATCAGCCATGGGTACAGGGGATGCAAAATCCTTATGGGAGATTTGCTCAATTTTATCAATATCCTCCATCTTTTCAAAATCAACAAGCTCCACAACTTCCAAACCCAAATCCACAACTTTCATTGTCATTTCCACAACAACAACCTTCTCAACAAAATCCAAATCCTCAACTCATGCTCCCATACCAACAAAAGACAAATCAACTTCCAGCTCAGCCATTGCCAAATCCTAATAATAAGAATCCTCAAAATACTTACATGGTAGAAGGACAACAATTTCCTACCTATATGATTGTTCCTCTCAACGATGTACAACTCAGATCTGGTAGAGTTTTAGAAAAACCTTCTATAGATATTCAGGAGCAAGATACCTCTAAGGAGGACTCTCTTCAAGTCAATAAGGGTTCTGAGGAAGAATCTCTTCAAAATTCAAACATTCAAAAATAAAAATAAAAGTCAACACCTACAACTCCTATAGTTGAGCAACCAACATCTTCATCTACACCTCCTTTTCCTGAAAGACTACAAATTGACAAGGGGGTGGAAAAACAAATTTTTTTGCCTAACTATGACTTTCTAGATGAATTGAAGAATGTTTGTATCAAGATTCCCTTGCTACAAGCCATTCGAGATATTCCTATTCTAGCAAAAACCATAAAGGAGTTGAGTTTCAAAAGACCAGGAAGGAAACTAAAAGACACAAGAAGAATCCACCTGGTAGGAAAGATTGCAGATATTATGATGGGAAAAATTACCATGCAGAAGTATGTAGATCCAGGAAGTCCAATTGTCAAGACACATATAAATGAGATAGAAATTCCAAACACATTGATTGACTTAGGGGCTGCTATCAACATTATGAGTAGACAGACTATTGACCGGCTAAAACTTCCTAACCTTCTTTTTACACCTACTTTACTGCAACTTGCAGATCGATCAATTATTAAACCAGATGGTGTATTAGAAGATATTTCAGTCTCCTTAGATTCTTGGGAATATCCAGTAGATTTTATGATTTTGACTCCCAAGAGTAATCTAAGAGGGCACCCACTTATTTTAGGAAGACCTTGGCTAGCCACAGCTGATGCTTTTATTAGTTGTAGATCTGGGGACATGTACATTTCTAATGGTAATTCGACAAAGAAATTCAATTTGTATCCTCCAGCAAGAGCAATCACAGAAGTAGGAGATAATGAATGGGTTGATGATGAGGACACTATACAACTTGTCTTTACCATTTCTGAAATCAGTGAGGATAGTCAAATTCTGAACACATTAGAAAATTTTGAGACATCTTCAGAATATGACCCCACACAATTTCAGTTGGAATCTGACATAGAATATTTATCATCAAGACAAATGTATCTTTACTCTATGGAACAGTTTGGTAGTTATACCATTGAGATTTTTCCAGAAAAAACATTGAATATCAACAAAAATTTGGAAAAGTCACAACAGGAAGAACTAACCAAAATCTTGCAAAAACATTCTACTGCATTTGCATGGGAGTATACTGATATGAAAGGTATTGATCATAAGACTTGCATCCATCATATCTATATTGAGGAAAACAGTAGACCAATCAGACAACCTCAAAGAAGGATGAATCCAAATCTTAGGGAGATAGTGAAAGAATAGCTCCAAAAACTTCTCAATGTAAACTTCATTTATCCAATTTCAGATAGCCGATGGGTTTCTCCTTTGGTTATAGTACCTAAAAAGAATGGTAAATGGAGGGTATGCATTGATTACAGGGAATTGAACAAAGCAACTTTGAAGGATCACTTTCCTTTGCCTTTTATCGATCAGGTATTAGATACATTAGCAGGTAAAAAGTACTTTTCATTTTTGGATGGTTTTAGTGGCTATAATCAAATTCAGGTAGCACCTGAAGATCAATATAAGACCACATTTACTTTTCCATGGGGAACTTTTGCCTATCGAGTGCTTCCTTTTGGGTTATGTAATGCACCTGCAACATTCCAAAGAGCAGTACTAGGAATTTTTTCTGATCTAATGCATGATTGTGTAGAGGTTTATATGGATGATTTTACAGTTTATGGTAATTCATTTGAAGAGGCATTAGAAAATTTGGAAAAATTTCTTATAAGATGTAAAGAAACAAACCTTTCATTAAGCCATGAAAAATGCTTTATGATGTTTACTGAAGGGATTGTTTTAGGACATCATATTTCAGGGGATGGGATTAAGGTTGATAGATCAAAAGTTGAAGTCATCTCCAAGTTGCTATTCCAAATTGTCAAAGAGATGTTAGAAGTTTTCTAGGATTTACTGGTTACTATAGAAGATTTATAGAAAACTTCACTAAAATTGCATCTCCACTCTTCAAATTGCTTACAAAAGACTGTGAATTCAAATGGGATCCTGATTGTCAATAAGCTTTTGAAACTTTGAAAACAAGAATATCTGAAGCACCTATCTTAAGAGGACCAAATTGGAAACTCCCTTTCCATATTTCTACGGATGCTTCAGATACAGCTCTAGGAGCTTTGTTGGGTCAAAAAGATTTAGTTCCTTATGCCATTTATTATACCAGTAAAAATTTGACTCCCACAGAGTTGAACTATACTGTGACTGAAAAAGAGTTTTTAGCTATTGTTCATGCAATTAATAAGTTTAGAAATTACATAACAGGCTATGAAACTTTTATTCATACTGACCATTCTGCAATTAGATATTTGATGAACAAACCTGTTACTAATGGCAGAGTGACAAGATGGCTTTTACTTTTGCAAGAATTCAATATTACTATGTTGGATAGACCAGGAAAACAAAATACAGTAGCTGATTTCTTGTCTAGGATTCAGAATACTAAAGAAGATTCTCCTGTAGAGGATAAGTTTCCTGATGAATACTTGTTTGCGGTAACTATTAAGACTCCTTGGTATGCAGATATTGCTAACTATTTGGTTACAGGGAAACTACCTTCACATTTATTTCCAAGTGAAAAACGAAAAATTATTTAGGAGAGTTCAAAATATTCATGGATTTCTAACGAATTGTTTAAAACAGGGCCAGATCTTGTGATCAGAAGATGTGTCGGGGAAGATGAAATGCCTGATATTCTTAAGGCATGTCATGATGAACCATGCGGCGGACACTTTGCGGACAAAAGGACGGCCTATAAAATCCTTTCCTTGGGATATTATTGGCCTTCTCTCTTCAAAGATGCAAAACAATATGTCAAAAGGTGTGATAGCTGCCAAAGAGTAGGGAAACCTACCTTTTCAAATGAAATGCCATTGCAAACACAGGTACTCATTGAACCCTTTGAAAAATGGGCTTTAGATTTCATTGGACCTATTAATCCACCATCTAAACAAAAGAAGTATATATTGGTTTGTACTGATTATGTTACTAAATGGGTAGAAGCCAAAGCATTAGTATCTGCTACTGAAAATTCAGTTGTTCATTTTCTTTATGAGGATATTTTTACTCGCTTTGGTGTTCTAAGAGAAATTGTGACAGATCAAGGAAGCCAATTCACATCCAACTTGGTGGAGAAATTGATGGAAGAATAAAAAATCAAGCACAGAAGATCTACTCCTTACCATCCGCAAGCAAATGGTCAAGTGGAGTCTACAAACAAAGTTCTTGAAAGTATCATCACCAAAACTGTTCATCTACATAGAAGAGATTGGGCGGAAAGGCTTCCTGAAGCCTTGTGGGCCTACAGAACTACATGGAGAAATACAACAGGACATTCTCCCTATGAACTTGTTTATGGGAAAAAAGTCTTGCTCCCCATTGAGTTCCAAGTCAAGACCTTCAAGATAGCAGTTCAGTTGGGGATGGACTTATCAGAAGCCTAAAAGCATAGAATGGAGAAATTGAATGAGCTAGATGAGATCAGACAAGAGGCAATTCTAAGAACTGATCTAGTTCAATATCAAAGAGCTAAATGGCATGACAAGTACATCAAAGAGAAGAAGTTTCAAGAAGGAGATTGGGCATTGTTATTTGATTCCAAGTTTAAAGATTTTCAAGGAAAATTTCAGACTCATTGGCTTGGGCCATATGAGATTGACAAGATCTTTAGCAATGGAGCGGTAAGAATCAAGACCATTGATGAGTTTCAAACTCCTCTTATTGTGAATGGCCATAGATTGAAAATTTATCATAAGACACTCTCAAAAGAGGATTTTGTCAAAATGTTTCAAGAAAGTTCTGCAATCAGGCTGGTATAGAAGAATTCTTCTTCTCCACCAGCCTAGCTTTTGTTCTTTTCAGTTTTTAAAAAAAAAAAAAAATGGTATAAGCCTGAAAACCAATCACTGATTGGTAGTGTTATACAGAAAATATAGGGTGAAAATCAGGAACACCTGACACTCTATATTTTCCAAAAAAAAAAAAAAATTCCCTCTTTCATTTCACAAGCCTTGTGACCACTCACTCCATTCCATTTCACTTCATTCCATTTCATTTCACTTCATTTCACTCCATTCCACTTCATCTTACTTCATTTCATTCCATTTCATCAATAAAAATATTTTTCATGACCATTTCCATCTGGTCATTTGTCATCTGTTCATCTCCATTCATCCAAGTAATAGCTATGTCAGTTTCCGCAGCTGACATCTGTTTCCGCAGTTGACTCCAGTTTCCGCAGCCAGAAGCAGATTCCGTAGCTACAACTCTGTTTTCAAAAGAATGTAGAGTCAGATGTTATTTCCATAATCATGAAATAAAATGCAGGTGAGAGGATAAAAAATGAAGATATGGAGCATTCAAGACACCAATGAAGAGAAATTAGTTGAAGATCAAGGAAAAGGCAAAGATTCCAAAGGTATGAATAAAATTTATTTCAAATAGCATTGAAAAACACATTTTTATATAGTTTTGAACCATAAGGTCTATCCATTATGTGCAATGATTATATTGACAATTCCGTAACCTTTCACGATCTCCATATTATCCTCTCGCATTCATTCTCAAACGGTTCCATCATTAAACCCCCGATCTTCACTCATGTTCCAATATTCCACCGGTGATAGTGAGACGTATTTGATTTGACCACGGACTCTTACAGCTGCATAAATCCATAACCGTTGTTGAAACGTGCTCACATTTATTTCGCAGCCACCAAATTTCAAAAAGCTGCCAGATGTGTTATACTCTATTAATCTCACAGTCGTATCTCTGTCGTACTCTCTATCGTGCTCACAAAAATCCCTCGCTGTTCTGTTCACTCCATTTCGTTCCCTATTTCACTATAGTCTGTAAACCCACTTCTCTGATATATTCCTACAACCATTGTGCTCGTTCCTGTGTATTTAGCTGTTCTACTTCCATTCAACCCTCACGCAGGAAAATTTGTGAAGAGCAGAAAGAAAATGGGTAAATTGCTAAGAGCAGAACCGGAAGGACCTAAGTTTATGGAGGGATATCCGCAAATAAAGGATATATTGAAGAAAGCAAATTGGCTGCGGTTTATCGAGAAATTCAGAGGTTATCATAAAGAAGTGACGAAGGCATTCGCAAGGTCGTTTAATGGCTTGGAAGTAGAGATTGGAGACCTTAAGTTTGCGGTCAATGAAGCATCTATAGCAACAACCACGGAACTTCTTCAAGAGGGTGAGCGTTGGTTTAAGAATAAAAGCATCAGTGATGAAGCATGGAGAACAATCTTACGAAACCAAGGTATGGACATAACTGTTTTTTAAAAGAGGAATTCCTGTGCATGCATTGAAAGAGGAATGGGCTACTTTGCTGCTAGTTGTTCAGAAATTCATTACCTGTGAAGGCCGTTTTGGGTCCATGTATATGTACCATACCAGGTTACTGATGAATTTTCTAGATAATCAAACACTCAATCTCCCATATTTTCTATTCAATAGTTTGAAGAAAATGTCCGTGACTGTTCAGAAGCATTTAGGAGATGTAGAACCCCATCTATATCACCACGGCCTTGTAAAAATTTTGATTGAAAAGGAGTTAAAGGAAAAGAAAGACACATGGGAACAATTTTTGGTTAGAAATTTCTTTGAGGAACCTCAGGAAATTCCTGAAGGTAGTACAACAAGAAGGAGTAGAAGAAAAAGAATAAATGATGAAACCAAAATTACTCCTACTCAGGAAATTCCTGAAGGTAGCACAACAAGAAGAAGTAGGAGAAAAAGAACAATTGATGAAATCCAAAATACTCCTGCTACTACAATTGGAAGAACTGATAGGGAAGAGAGACTGTCAAAGAGGAAGAAGAAGGAAATCAAGGGTAAGAAGCCAATAACACCAAAAGAGAGAAAAACTATTGAGGCTATACATCAAACTCCTTCTTCTGAAGAAGAAGATCATCAAGTGTTATCTGAAAGATTATTTTATCTTCAAAAACAATCATCTATGCCCAAGAAGACAGAGAAAGGAAAACAAAAACAAAAGGATAGTGTACCACAGCGTGTGAGAAGAAGCAACAGACTTAAGGGAAAATTGAGGAAAACGCAAATGAAGGGTCCTCATTTCATTGATTTGGGAGAGGAGACATATGAACAGTCCCCAGCTGACCATAGTCCATCTCAGTCAGTTAGTGAACCTGGTTCATTTCATTCCCAGTCAGAACTTGAACATACTCCATCCTATTCTCAACAAGATGTTGATGTAAGCCTTTCTCAGCCAGATTTTGAAAATAACTCTCCTTCACGGCATTTTGGGTTCAGCCCAACAAAAATTACACCTGAAATAGACCCCAAGCAGCAGGAAGTATATGACTATATAGAATCTTTGGAAAAGGCAGCTACAGGTCCTAGTACTTCATCCATCCAGCCTCATACAGTACAGGATGATTTAGTCCAATCACTAAAACAGGAATTCTTTGAGCTAGAGCTTCTAAATAGACACATCAAAAATGAAAATGAGACATTGAAGGAACAAGGAAAACTAGACAAAATCATCCATGATAATACCATGCTACATCTAGGAATATGGCAGAAGAAGAACAAGAAATTGAAAAGGAAATGCCAGAAGTTGAGCAGAGCACTGGTTAATATCAAATTTAGGTGCTTAATGAAGAAACCCAGAATGTTGGCAGCACCAAGGAAGAGGAGGAGAGGATTGGATGTGCGGGCTGAAGTGTCAAGGCACATGAACTAAGGAAGGAATATCAAAATTTTGGTTGCATGAGGACATGCAACACCTTCACAGTGGGGGTATGTTGAGTCTCAATTATGCATATTTTCCATACACTTTTCTATACCTTTTTCACTCACTTGAACCTCCCAAACTGTCAATATCATTGTATGCTAATTGCAAAAGAGCATCTAACATGGTTTTTAACTATATTTTTGTGTCTCATTGCTTGAGTTTGATTTTGTCAGTTTTAATGCTAATATTTGCTACTTTCTTACAGTACTGTTTCTAACTTTCTCCAGCCTATTTTGTGAAACTCTATGTTGCTGTGCTCTGCTGTGGAGAAACGAGCACATGGGAAAGTCGTAATGATGTGGAGAAGGGTTGTGTCTTATTGGCTCGAGCAAACTCATCTAAAGAAGCTAATGGCCAAGAAGGGCCCAAGGCATGAAGTCAACTAGAGTCTCACTTCAAGATGTGGACTAGTTCTGTGGTCACGTGAAGGTTCATATGGCCGTTTCCGAGTTGCTGAGGACAAGTCGACATCCGTACATGGCTCCATAGCCGAATTCAAGCATCCACTCCTCATAGATTTACTTTCCAACACAAACCTATGATCCTAGATCCGTGGATGTAATGGTCTACGTGTTCTCCACCAGCATAAACTTTAGGAGACAGTTATATTTCTTTTGTTATATATAACGCGTTTGCATACGCATATAGAGTTAGTCTCGATGTTAGTCTCTGTTATCTTTTATTAGTCTGCTCTGTAATGTAATTACGCTGCCTTAGTGCCTTAATACCACCTTACTGTTATGACTGCATTTTAATATAAGAAGACTCTGTTTTCAGACTTAATTCGTATTTGAAGATCGTTTTCCAAGGCTGGTATAGAGGGCCCCTGCTCAGCTAAGGTTTTGTGCATTAGTGTATAGTTCTTATTTCATTTCTTTAAAGCTCATTGTGCCATAATCCATTCACATGTTTATACATTGCATTTTTCATGATACATATGATTCATTTCTGTTTATAAACTTTCATGCATTCCATTTCACTTCTGTCTTTCATGTTTTATGTTGTTAATCACTGATCAGTGTTCTTGTTTCAGGTTATAGACAGGCAGCCCGGGCATTTTCCTAGCTTTTTGACTAATGACATGGAATTAACATTGTTCTGCTGTTAATTTGTTTTTCTTAAGTTTCTGTTTAATTTCAGTATTGCTTTGTTTAATTCATTTTTGCTTATTTGCTTCAGTAGTTAAATTTAGATATATTAAACTGCTCATAACATCTTCAGTTGCCTCTGAAAGCCACAGTTGGACTGATGGTGAGGGATTGTATTATGAAATGTGTAGTTTAGTATTAGTTTCCTTTCTGCAAATTTAGATATATTAAATCCGTTTGTTAACATCTTTCAAGGAGCCTGTGTTTGCCAAAATTGACTTGGTGGTGAGGGATTGTATTATGAAATGTGTAGTTTGGTATTATTTTCCTTTCTGTAATTTAGATATATTAAATTACTCGTAACATCTTCAGTTGCCTCCGAAAGCCACAGCTGGACTGATGGTGAGGGATTGAATTATGGATGTGTAGTTTGATATTAGTTTACTTTCTGCAAGTTAGATATCAGATTACTCAAGTTGTTTATGGTTACCTCCGAAAATCATAGCTGGACTAATGATGAGGGATCAGAAGATAAGTTGATGTAATTTGATTTAGATTTACTTTGTTGCAACTTTTGATTTCTTCTGTGATAATTTTATTTTGAGTTTAGATGGCAGCAAGAATAGTTTGGTTTCATGCTCACTAGTTCACTGCGGATTCATTAGACTAAGAGATATTTTTTCATTTCCCTCAAGAAAGACATTTTCTATTTTAATACTTTTAAGTTTTGTCATTGTAATTTCAATTTGCTTTTAAAGTTTCGAGATTGGTAAATCATTATAGGGGATATCACTTCCTTGAACAAATATAACCAAGCTTGCTTTTTACTTTAGAATTTCCATTTCACCTTAGAAAGACCATAAACGACAAAAAGTTAAGAAAGAGGTTATCTTGCACATATAGTGCGCCGCACTTCATCAGCTTACGATTCCCGGATTGACAATTAAATGCAGCAATTTAGGACACACTAAATTGACCAAACAAGAACTCTAAATTCTTCTGAAGGTTTTCTGTGTGGTAAATCGACTACCTTGAGGTTTCCCCCTAGGCGATAATTGATTTCCCTGAGATTGCCCTCCAGGCGGTAACTGATTGCCTTGAGGTTGCGGATTCGAAATATTACTAGACATCATAAAGATTTGGTCTGTGTTTGACATTTTAGTTTTAATTCCACTTAAACCAGATGATAACACGCTTTCAATCGTTTGAGGAGCTGCCCCCGAGAAAGTACCAGATAGAGCCTGATATCCCGAAGTAACAGAAGGACCACCATGTAAAAATGCTTCCGGTGTCTGGGAAAACATGGATGACTCTCCTGCCATAATGGATGACGGATAGTAACCTCTATGTGTTGGATGAAATGGAACTTGAGGTGTAGAAAAAGAAAGACTCGGATTCTCTAAAACATTTGTTAAGGATAGATACCAAGCAGTAGTTCGAATAGGGCTGTAGAAAATTGATTCACGCTCCCTAAGATTTAAAGACTCAAGAGATTCGAGAAGAGATAACTCTTCGTCTGGATTAGTAAGTTCTTCAATAGAAATTAGTGCAGATGGAAGATCGTCAATGACAATATTTCTTACCCTAGGTGAACCAAGATCGCTAGAACTTGGTGAAATAAATCCCGAAGATGTTTCCAAAACAGAAGTTTCAGTTTCAGGTTCAGAGATTTCAGGTTCGTCAGCTAGTTCACTGGTAGGAGAAATACTACCAGTAACTTCAGAAACTGAAATCGGCTCTTGAATGTGTTCTGTTATGGGTGTTTGATAATCAAGATGAACAACTATAGATGAAGTTCCAACTTCTGTTGATTTAATCCTACCACTACTAGACGATACCAGAGCACGAAGCCCTTCAAGCTGACTTGGTGTATATTCGGGGGGTTTCCCTTGTAGTCTCCGGGATTGTCTCGGCAATTCCGCCCTGATTAAAAATTAACTAATCACACGCAAACAAAAAAGATTCAATGAAAACACCTAAAGCCTCTAAAGAAACAAACAGTTGAATCACACGCTTAAAAAATCTAAGAGTTCAAACCACACACAAACAGTAACTTCCCGTACTAAAAACACTAGTTGGTGATGAAATCCAACTTTAGTTAGGAATTCACGAGGTAAAAAGACAGTTGGAAATAAAGTACTCGACAACCTCGCTGAAGGAAATATATCAAAAATGTTTCCTCACACAAAACCATCTCGTGTGAAGAGAACCCACCAGAGTCCAAGTGAGTCTAGTCAACGTCCGCTCCAGGTTGAGGGTGCTGAGATCTTTCCTTCATCGTCACTCTAGGGAAATAATATTAAGTTTCTAGACACTAAGGTTACCAACAAGAATAACATAACCTGGGGAGCAAGCCACGATCCTATCCCCCATGTGCAAGGCGTGCGTAGCATCAAAGCTCAATCCCCTTGAAGGTTCCTCGACATGGTTAATCTGAGGTTTACCGACAAGTGACCCCAGGCTCCTCGACAATGGTTAATCCAAGGTTTACCGTTTGTAATGCGCGCAAAATCTTCTATCTTCCCCAATGAAATAGAATTGATTGTCTCAAAGGTTCAGATATGATCTCGTGATTGATTTCTTTAAGAGAAGCCTCCTAGATTATACAAATTACAATTGGATTTATTTCCTACTGCAAGATTTTTCTACTTGTTTGTTTTTACTACCTTGGAGAGTTAATTACTCCCTACTCCAAGATACTAGCCTAAGCTATGTTGGTGATAAGAGCCCTAGAAAATAAAAATATTGCTAGATGAATTTTAATTAAGCGTTATTTTTAAGAGCTGTTTCTTAAGTCAATGGGTGCGGACATGAAACTTTGATGGTGTGAAGACTCGACTTCCAAAAACACAAAAAATGCACCTAAAAATGATAATCATATCGTTTCCTTTCAATGAAATTCTATTTAAGAAAGAGTTGGAGAATGCAATTCTTTTAATAAACAATTCCTTCTTTGCATA